>JAWQUT010001245.1:29565-45486 GCA_033807755.1 Ellobium chinense | reverse complement strand
TTATGGTAAACATGTATTGGTCAGTAATAATAATACTAAAGGTGTTTTGCTTACTAAAATAATGACCATTAGTATGGAATAGCCAATATAAGAAACAATATTAACAACTCATAGCAACAACACTGTTATACGGCAGACCATCAGGGTTTCACAACTTTACTGTCTTTATGCGCAAGAAAACTTCTCACAATATCACACCAACACCGAGCCATAGCTTTTGGATTTACGAGATAAGTGGGGAGCAGGGGGGAGGGGGGTGGGAAGGAGGGTTGATATAATGAGATGAATCTATCTGTAATATTTTATTTAGATGGGGAGGGGGTGACAGGGGAGGGTGACAACATATTGTCACACATGTACCCAAGACTAATATTATCGTGCATGACTGTACACACAGTTTCCACTTGAATGTTATCATCCACATTTATCCACACATATTAATGATTAGATCAGCACTTTGGGCTACTAATGACCAAGGTTTCCCCGGGAATTGCAGACTACGTGCATGAATTATCTGAGAGTATTTGTACCCGAGACACCAGTCTAGGCTGATCTGCTTAAAGTTTAATAAATATAACTTGAAGTGTACGAGGTGCGACCCACAATTCCCACAGCTGTGTCAATACATTTAACTCTCATTCTCTTCGGCGGAATTGTTATCTTTCGGAACAGGAAAAAGTCACACGGGACAAAGCCCGGGAAAAAAAATAGGATGGAGGCGGTGATCAGGGGCGGTAATCATGGTGTTTGAAGCCAACAACAGCTGAATTCTGATGAAATAGAGCAATGGAGCGTGGCTGTGGTGCAAACGTCAGTTGCCGTACCTCTTTGTATATTGCAAACAACTCCAGACAATTTGTTCCATTTTCCCAAAGATGGAATTCCAACTGAGATGAATGAGATTTAAAATTTCTGAGGAGACAAAGGCGAAATTGCAATGATGGTGCTTGCCATTCTGACACTTGTAAACCGCCAGGGACGCTCATAGACATGGCAGCTGTGTTAGAATCATTGTACTCACTCCCAAATGGACAACTCGGAAGATATGGAGAAATGAAGAACTTGGGGTAACTCAGTAAGTCCACAGGTTTTGATAGGCACAGTTCAGAGTCCAGGGATCTTTGGATCTCACCTCGTAAAGTCAGACGACTTCCTTGTTTGTCTGTAATCTTCTCGTATTCTAGGCCAAGATTACATTGCACTGACATGCTCGTCATATGAGCGATACTTTGAAGATATAATTTGATAATACTTGTAGTGAATGTTTCTTTTCTGGTCCACTTAACACAGATAAATGATTAGCAAGCGTACGCCTGTCCTCGAACACTTATGACTGGGCAGAAAACAAAGGGAAAGCACTCTATGGTAATATTAACTGCAGACTTGGATGATTGGGAAAAAAACATAAAGAAAACAAGAAGTGCTCCACAGTGGAAAAGTGACCAGCCACCCTGTTACACAGGCGTTGTGACCACTGTCCATATGTTTTGTCATCCTTAGATTTTATTCTTCCGTGCGTGAAATTGTTAGGAAATTAATTATACTTCCTCATTCCTTTTCTTCCCTTCTCTTCCTCCAAGCCATTATTATTAGCATGCATCATCATAATCATTAATATGAGACACAGACCTGCTGTTACCAGGCAGTTTACCTGACTAGGAAATAATGACAGAAAAATGCAATAGGAGTTCATGAATAGCAAGAGCATAATTATTACTTACATGCCCGTGAAAACACTTGAAATTGTAGTGTTGTTATTAAATAACAATTAAAAAATAGAATAGAGAAGTTCTAGTCACATCGCACATTAATTAACCAAAATCTCGCTAACTTTTCCATTAAACAAAAAACAAACAAAAAGATGGAGAGTATATGAACAGTTAAGAAAGTTTGTGAAATGCAGATATCTCGAGGAATATTCCTGAATGTACAACAGACAGAAATCTTGTTCTTTTTTGTTGTTATTGTTGTTGTTGTTTTGATGGGACAAAATGTGGAAATACACGAATATAACTTGAAATAAATCTTTAGGATTACATTCCTTACCACTTACAAAGTTCTTTTACTTTAATCTTCAACACAGAGCAGGTAAGCCACTGTCTCTCTTTGTGTCTTCCCAGCCATCAGTTGAGACAGAGATTGATACATTCAGCTCGGACAACTCAAAATACATTCACAATATTGTAAATCGGAATGGAACATGGGTCATTTAATCTAGTCTGATCCGGGGAAAAAATAGCTGAGGGCAGTGGTCGTAAAAAGACTCCCAAAGCCTCCCAAATTGTTTCGAAATATAACATGATTGTTTTCATCAGTGTCAGAAGACATGGCACAACTGGACCGTTTAAGAACAGACTGATGTCACTTCCGAACATAATTTAAATATGACTTCCTAACTAAAACATCAGTGTAGACTTCTGAAAGGATTCTTTTTACATCCAGTATTGACACAACCCATCTCTCACAAAACCTTGTTTTTCTTTTTTTCACTAGAAAGAAACAAAATTCCTGCGTCCTGAGCGAAATTTCCTTGCACAGATTACCCAGTTATGATTTCTAGTTGCTTTTTGTGACATAAAAATTGTAATGCAAGAAAGTTGCACGAACCGAGAAGAAGCCAGGCAGGAGCCCGTCGCATTATTTGACCTTGACCTTTTTATAAATGGCGTGTCCTGTTTGTTGTCGTTGTTGTCGTTGTCGTTGTTGTTGTTGTTGTTGTTGTTGTTGTTGTTGTTGTTGTTGTTGATGCTGTTGCGCCTGTTGTTGTGGTGTTGCTATTAGTGTTCCACAGATTTTTGGCACAAAACCAAGAAAATTACTTTTCATATTTCTAGATCATCATAAGGTGGTCGTATAAGAATTTCAAGGTGACCCTCGTATTAGATAATTTTGGAACTGACCACTGGGACTAGTTTTCACAGAACGGTAGCTCAACATCTGGGCAACACATCGTACAAGGTGGCCCACGTATGTGGATAAAAGTCAGCGAAACAAAATTGCACTCTCAGCTTAAGGTTTTTGTCCAAAACAGATTACAGGAAAGATAATAAAGAATAAATAGAGTTGGCCCAAGTACTCTTCAGAACGATCATCTTTGGCCTTTTGCTTCCTGGTCTAGTTAGTTCATGTTTCTGATAAGTCTATTTAGTCATTTCACACAAGGGAGGTGGAGGGCGGGTTTTTGTACTTAAATTGGGGCGACCTTCTATTGTGGCATCAAGGTTTTACAAGTGATGTTTTTCGGCTCATGTACTGTATATTTCCAGGGGACATCAAATCACCAAATCTGATAACCTAAATGATAACACTTAGCTCTGAATGAATTATCAAGATTCTCACTTCCAGTTCCACGTCCTCATTGTGCCTGAGGCAAAGGTAAATATACTCAAACCGACCACTTATTGAACTACTCAAACCGACCACTTATTGAACTATTCAAACCGACCACTTATTGAACTACTCAAACCGACCGCTAATTGAAATTCTCAAACCGACCACTTATTGAACTACACAAACCGACCACTTATTGAACTGCTCAAACCGACCACTTATTGAACTACACAAACCGACCACTTATTGAACTATTCAAACCGACCACTTATTGAACTATTCAAACCGACCACTTTTTGAACTATTCAAACCGACCACTTATTGAACTACTCAAACCGACCACTTATTGAACTACTCAAAACGACTAACGGCGATGTTTGAAGTGTTGGGAGTTTGTAAACTTAGAGAACGGTGAGTACAAGATAGGGACATTCACACCAGATTTTCAGGAAAATGAACTTTGTCAAGACCGACTTTACGTTCAGAGCGTTTTCTGTTTCTCCTAGTAACGGTGTCAAGGGTTACTGGTAACAGCAGGAAGTATGTACTCGTAGATTAGAATGTCTCTGTTGGGAAAATCAGATATATAGTGATATTATTTGTGTTCATTTGTGAGATCTGAGCAGGGCCGTAACTACGACCCCTCACAAATCCATCACTTATCCCCTTACCCCCCCCCCCCCNCACACACACACACACACACACACACACACACACACACACACACACACACACACACTTTCATGTATCAATCTTAATGTTTTACGAGTGATCAAATCCATGCATTGAAATCATTTCTAAGGACAGAGACGAGGATGTTCTCGTGCGACTGCCGAAGACGGGACAGAATTTAGAGAGAGCCGGTATCATGGTGTGATGCTACCCTTGAAAACGTAGAAAATCTGGAACAGAAGGAGAACACTTTGGGGCCGTTTCTCGCTCGAATTACGTGAAACTTTTCATTATGGTTTATTTGTTGTTAAGATAAACTGTTTATTTAAGGACATTCCAGCCTTTAAAACTAATAAAAGAGGCTCATCCGGGAAGTTTCTGAAATATACAGAGGCAAAAGGAGCAATTTTGGCCCATGAAATGTAGCGAAACTTGTTGTTATTATTATATTTCATATTTCTTCAAGGGAGAGAGGAAGGGAGTTGTAGGCAAATCAAACACAGAAGACATTCTTTGAATGGAAGAAAGTATCATACAGGGCTGTAACCAGTATCCTCGCAGCCCTCTCAACCAGGATGGTCCCGAAGGTCGGGGGAGTGGGGGTTGCAAAGAAAGGAGGAGAAAAATGGAATATAAAGAAAGAAAAGAAGAGTAGAGACGATAGAGGTAAGTTGGAAGAGAGAAGAAAAAATAGGGAGAGAAGATTGAAGTAAGTTGGAAGAGAGAAGAAATAATAGGGAGAGAAGATTGAAGTAAGTTGGAGGAGAGAAGAAATAATAGGGAGAAAAGAAAGCGAGTACGAGAGAGAAGGGAGAAAGACATTGCATTTCATGTTGATTTGTGTTGAGGAAAGGGGAGGGGCGGATTAACAGAAAACAAATAAATAATTCTATTTCAATGATTTTGCGAATAAGCATCCATAGACAATGACTGCATAACCAGTTGTTGTTGTTGTTTTTGTAGTAGATTTTCCGTTCCTAGATGTTTTTTGTTTGTATGACAATTATACAGGTGATTCCTCGCTGGTGTATTTTTATTGTTTCTTTTATTATGAATTTTTCCCTCTCCAAAACAGCAGCTTTAAAAACAAAAACAAAAACAAAAAAAACACATGCCAACGGTTTTCACCTTAATACACTGTATCAGTAAGAAACAGCCCGAAATTTCCGCTTTTGCTTCATGTTTAAAATAAAAAAATGAGGAAGCATACTTCGGACCATCTGAGATTTATTTCAAAGTTTGTGGACTTCTCTAGCAGTGGAAGAAGATAAATCAGTGAAAACTCATTGTTTGCATGATGTGATGGTTCTATTCTCTGGGCAACTGAAGAACACTCTCCATTCAATAATGGCTAAAGGCTACAGTGCTGTCCAGTAAACAGTGTTTGACATACAGATAAAATTTTGAAAAACGAATCCCATTTTTAAAGCCCCTATCTGGGGTGTGTTGGAGATTAGATAATCATTTTATTCCATGCAATGAAAGGTAACATAACAACACTGTGATAAAGATAACACATCAAGCCCGTCAGTTCTCTAGTCACTCCATCAAAACAAGATAATTGACATCAAAGTCATGATAATTCTGTCATGCGATTGATAGGTTTCCTTATAACTATATTCTATTATCTGGATTACAAGTCACTTTGTCGCCTAGTCATCGATTATCACAGGCTACCAATGACTATCTAAATTTGCGCCAAACGGTTGACATCAAAACGTATCCGTTACACACAAGCTTTAGGTGCGATAGTGTCGGCCAAGCGACATGGGCGTCGATCGAGTGGAGATTGGCTTACCTTTCTTGTCACGATGAAGTCGGATATTGCGCATTGTGGTGGATGGTCGATTTCATCATGGTAGTTGAATATGTCTGGAGATTTTAGAGGAGTCTTTTGACATTTTTTTTTTAAAAATCAAAATAAAACTTAGTCGTTCTAAATTAGATGGACCTTTCGATAGCCAGTGTTGTATGTGATGACACTTGGCCGATTTCACCATGCCACCAACGGAATATAGATGTATATATTATTATGTGTGCGTGCGTGCTTGTATGTGTGTTTGTGTATGTATGTGTGTGTGTGTGTGTGTGTGTGTGTGTGTGTGTTCGTGTAGGGCATGACATCCGAGGTACAATGCTTGATACACAACCTACACTAAGAGGAACACACCGGCATATGAGGAACAAAATGTGGTTCCTCGCAATGCTATTGAATTTACAGCATCCTTATGAGGTCCTGAGTAACCTCACGAAATATCATGAGGTTCCTCGCTTTCCGGTTTTCACTTGATAAATTGTGTGTTCATACACGCCTCTATACACAATTTATACATTTTGCCCGGCTTGAAAAGTGTACCAGGTCTAGATTTTTTCAGAGAGCGAAGCCAAAGTGTATCAGGGGTCTTTTTTTTTTTCTCGGTCAAATGACCAAATCTTAATTTCTTTGTAAGTTTAAATGGCGCTTTGAGAAAGGTTGCCATCAGAGCTTTCATATAAAGATTTATCCTCTTAAATTGGAATTTTCTCTCCACACTTAAGGAACTTTTGAGACCTGAAGTGATTTTTTTTGTCTAGCGTTTCTATGTCTTCTCTGCTTATGTTGTCAATGTCATTTTTGGCAACGATGTCAATCGGTCAAAGTGGCAAGTGTCCCGATCTTCTCTGGGCAGACTGGCGGGAAATAAGCGTCAACGATGTGGAAGTTTCAACGAAAGCAGGAGGTAAGACTTGACATTCCTATTGCAGTTTTACAGTTTATTGCAAAGCTATATTATCACTATCAGTGTGATATTAAGAACTAGACTAGATCCAGCAATCTGTTCCCAACACGCGCGGGAGGGATAGTCTAGCAAAGAAAATGATTTGTTGCAGGCTAAAACAGAGCATCCCGAATGCACCTATTTCCGATAGGGAAGTACCGTTGTTAGATCTCGTGCCAGTCTAGGCTTTCTGTAACAACAGCACCGCTAGGAGTCTAGGAGGCGAGGTGTTAGACTAAATGAAAAGTATCGTAAAGAAGGTATGGGATGAATCGGTGGTGAGTGCTGTAGTCTACCTCTGGGCTACAGAAAACAATTTTCGTCATTTGCAATGTTAAAGATTACATCTAGACTAGTCTATAGGCCTAGACTAGATATAGTCTAGACAAATTCTCTTAGACTAGACTAGATCTAGTCTAGAGTGGCGGAAACCGGCACAACCAGTTTAGGTCTAAAGGCAAGCAGTCACATCTAGTCTAGACTAAAGCTAGACTAGATAGACTATAGGTCTAGACTAGGCGTAGATCTATTCAGCGGACATAATTTGAATTTGACATAAAATTGAACCATTCCCTTCCCTTGTGATAATTTTTAAATAGACGTCTATAACAGTTTAAAATAGGCTAAATGTAAGGTACATTTCCACTTAATCTCTCTTACTTTAATTTTAAGCAAGTCTTTTTCTTGGTTATAAGTAGGATGCCATTTGAAAGGGCGGCAATAATTTCAGAATGTGGAGGATGAAGAATGGCAAACTCAAACAAGGTTTAACACAGTGACATAGAAGTACTAGAAGTGGACTGAAGAAGAGTTCATACTGTCCGGACAAGGCTTATGCCTCAGAACACCATACCTAATACCAACATTAACAGACAGAGTTCCTAATTGTTGCGATATAAGATACTGCATAGCTTTGTTGCTTGATTAATCTCTGTAATTTTCAGTATTTCGATTTTTTTTTCTCAATTTGTTAGTAGATCTAGACTAGACTATGTACAACCCACTGAGCATCATCAAATGTGTCTCTGGCATACTATTTCTGTTTACCGTCCTTACAGGGACAAATGAGTTTCACATCTCTCTCAGTTCAATTATAAATTGTTATTTTTATGTTAAATAAACACATTACCAAACACATTTCAAAGACAATCACTTTACTCGCTTACTTTTTACAAAATATGCGGCGACCAACCAGAAGAAATTCTGCATTGATTTCAGAGAATGCCCATGATCATCAAAACAAGTTAGAAAAGGTTTGGGTGTAAGGGTAGGAATAGTATTGAGATGAGATTACAACCTTTAACCTTACCTAATCCTATTCGTTGTCCATCGCACCTCTTGGAATCATAATTATTATTATGGAAAAGGTCTTATGTTAACATCTGTCAGAGTTTATACCTCTACTTTCTTTTCCCATTGTTTGTGTCGTGACTTTTTAACAGGTATTGAATAACAATAGAGTCTTTAAGCTTTTGTAAATCATCAACTACAATTTCACTGATTGCTTTTGATAATACCTGTAGGATCTGACAGTAAAAAAGTAAACATTGAAGATTTCGAAAACCTAACTTAGGAATGTACCACCAGTGATTTTATTCTCTTTACCATTTATCCATTTCCACTTGGGTCAGGTGCAGAAATCTTGTGTAAAAAAATGCTTCATTTTTACAGTAAGTTAAACCTGACTCGTATGACCCAAGCCAGCAGCCCAAAGCAATTAGGCTATCAACACTGCCTTACCATAAATGGCAAGGAAATATTAGGTTACCACTATGTTAACAATTAAATATAGGAATATTGAACTTTCTTCTAAACTTGTATCATGTAAATTAGTATGAGCCTCATTACAGATCTGTATTTCACTTCAGAAACCAATTGAAAATGCCAGCACTCTCTTCAAACTCCTGCAAAAGGAAGGAATAATAAAGGGCAGAGAGGTGAGTATTTATGTTGATCTAGATGATTAAGAAAGAGGTGAGACATCACAGATTGCTGGACTTTCGTCGGTAAGATCAGGAATGTGCATTTCTTTGTCAGGCTTTCCAAGTTATGTCGAAACACCAACCTCACAAGTGGAACGCTGACTGTATGCTGAGCAAAACGCTCCCATTCTTCCACACTTTACATGCCAGGCCCCAACTCCAACTTCAGCCCTAGAAATTTAACCCTCCAAACCTCAGTTCCTAGAAATTCCTCAAACTTTTATTCATAACTCTGGCTCCAACTCCCAAACCCTGATTATTTCTTTCAAGTGTCTTTCTAATTATCAGAAGAGATTCGGGCTTTGTAATGGCTGTGGGGGGAGAGTATTTGGGCTTCACATTTGTAATGTGAATGAAAAGCAGGTTTCTTTTCAGGTATCTCCTCCAATCTTAACAATGTGATGTTTGTATAGGTGTGATTTTAGATAGATATAATAGGACTTTCAATTTTGACCTGTTCGAATTGGGACATTAAGTGTTGATTGGATCTAACCACAATAAAGAACATCTGGATCCAAATTTGTCCTTTGAACTATCTTATGATTATTGAAAGGACTTGTCATACATGTACTTTTCATTTTAAAATAGATCAGAAAACCAATGAAAATCTCGTGATCTAGAATGAATGACCCAAGGCTCTTGACAGTGATTACAATTCATCGAGATCAGACAAAAATATCGTGAGATGTACACAATCCTATCTTTCTCTCTCAGGTTCCCAAGCTGATGAATTCCAAACCTGCTACTGCCTCATTGTGGAGAATCCCCATTGTGAAGGATGAGCTGAATAGACAGATGGAGGAGAACAGGAGAAAAGCTGGAGTGAGGCTGTTTTTCCTTGTTACAGAAAAATTTTGATCTTGGACTGAAGACAAGCATGGTTCATGAAGGGAAATGATGTATTTGGTAATCAGATACTAATTTTCACAGATAAGGTAAATTTCTTGCCTTTGGGAGGCATTTTTATTCTAAAGTAGTTACTCCCACCTTAAAAATTAGTTACTCCCACCTTAAAAAAATTATTTGTTATTTGGGCTTCACATCTGTAATATGAATGAAGAAGCGGGTTTCCTTCCACCTATCTCCTCCAGTCTTAACGATTTGATGTTTGTAAAAGATGTGATTTTAGATAGATGTAATAGGACTGCCGATTTTGACCTTTTCATATCGGAACATTGAGTAGTGATGGATGCTAAGGACTAAAGAGAATAAAGAATATATGGATCCAGATTTGTCATATAAACTATCCTATTGAAAAGAACTTGTCACACATGTACTTTTCATTTCAATATAGATTAGAAGCCAAGAAAAATCTCATGCCCTAGTTGAATGATCCAGAGCTCTTAACAGTGATTACAATTCCTTGAGATAAGGCCAACAAAAAACATCGTCAGACATACACAGTCAAATCTCTCTTTCAGGTTCCCAAGCTGATGACTTCCAAACCTGCTACTGCTTCACTGTGTAGAATCCCCATTCCGAAGGATGAGCTGAATAGACAGATGGGGGAGAACAGAAGGAAATCTGAGGTGAGGTTGTTTTTTCTTGTTACAGAAAAACTTTGATCTTGGACTGAAGACAACCATGGTTCATGAGGGAAATGATATATTTGGTAATCAGATATTAATTTTCACAGTAATAGGTGAATTCCTTGCCTTTGGGAGGCATTTTTATCCTAAAGTAGTTACTCCCACCTTAATAATTTTATTTGTTATTTGGGCTTCACATCTGTAATATGAATGAAGAAGCGGGTATCTTTCCACCTATCTCCTCCAGTCTTAACAATTTGATGTTTGTAAAAGATGTGATTTTAGATAGATATAATAGGACTGCCGATTTTGACCTTTTCATATCGGAACATTGGGTAGTGATGGATGCTAAGGACTAAAGAGAATAAAGAATATATGGATTCAGATTTGTCATATAAACTTTGTTATTGAAAAGAACTTGTCACACATGTACTTTTCATGTCAATATAGATTAGAAACCAATAAAAATCTCATGCCCTATTTGAATGATCCAAAAAAGCTCTTAACAGTGATTACAATTAATTGAGATAAGGCCCACAAAAAAAAATCGTCAGACATTCACAGTCAAATCTCTCTTTCAGGTTCCCAACCTGCTACTGCCTCATTGTGTAGAATCCCCATTCCGAAGGATGAGCTGAATAGACAGATGGGGGAGAACAGGAGGAAAGCTGAGGTGAGGTTAAAAGGATATGAAACTGGCTTTATGCTGAGCAAACAGTGTGACCCCCGCTCCATCCACCCTTTTTAACCCTTCGAACTCCCAACTCCTAGAACAATTCCTTAAACTTTTAATCACCATTCCAAATACTACTCCAGAATCCTGATTTTTTTCAAGTTTCTTTCCAATTATTTAAGGAGATTGAGATTTTTTCAGGAAAGCTTAGGGTGGGGTGGACTTCATATTTGTTTTATGAATGAAAAAGCAGATTTCTTTGCACCCATCTCTTCCAGTCTTCACAATTTGATGTTTGTATAGGCGTGCTGTTAGATAGATATAATAGGACTGTCAATTTTGATCTGTTCAAATCAGGACATTGTGTGTTGATGGAATCTAAGGAACAACCACAATAAAGAACATCTGGATCCAAATTTGTCCTATGAACTATCTTACTCTTATTGAAAAGGACATGTTAAAATAGATTAGAAGACCAATGAAACTCTCATGACCTAGAATGCATGACCCATGGCCCTCAACGGTGATTACAATTTACTGAGATTAGACAAAAGTATTGTCAGACGTACACAATCCTATCTTTCTCTCTCAGGTTTCCAAGCTGAAAAAACCCAAACCTGCTACTGCCTTATTGTGTAGAATCCCCACTGTGAAGGATGAGCTGAACAGACAGGAGGAAAGCTGAGGTGAGGCTGGTTTTGTCGTGTTACAAAAAAACATTGATATTGGACTGATGACTATCATAGTACATGAAAGGAAATGATTTGTTTAGAGATTAGACACTTGTTTTTAGAGAAATAGGTATAACTATGCTCTTATCTTTCCATAATACTGATTGTTTTTGGAAGCCACAACTTTGAAATTGAACATTCTCTACTAAGTATCAAGTTTTTCAAAAATGAGCATTTCTGTATATTGCTCTTTGCAGTCTGCAGATATCAGGTGAAACACGAGATTATGCGATGAAATTTAAAGTTTATACCAAAAAATTTTCTAAAATGTAAGTTGTAAAACCATCATATCATTATATTTGAATTTCACAACACTGCCCACTTATAACGTCATTTAAAACACATTAAGAGAGTTAACAAGATTTTTTTGCATCTTTGGGTAGTTGTTAGTGTAGGCTGTGGTTTGATGTGTTGTTGTTGTTGTTGTTGTTGTTGTTGTTGTTGTTGTTGTTTTGTATATATTCCTTGACTGATTTGACACAACTTCTGTGAGGTTATGTTTAATTTTGAACAGTTTTTCATAACCTTTTCGATTTTTCATTTTACAACAGATTGCTGATTTGCCACCTGCTTCAGAGGAGTACAATGGCGGCTTGCAATCAGAGAGCTGCAGAAGAATAAGAACTCGTAATCCTGCTTCAACCTCAACCTTCTACTTTCAAGACAGAGTGTGTGAAGGCAGTCATTCTGAAAGTGACTCTGAAAGTGATCTGGGGCCACAGCATATAGAAACTAGCAGTGAATGGGATCCAAGGGACTTTGAAACAGAGGAAAGTGGAACAGAAAGTGAAAATGAGGGTGACATGGATGTTGATCCTGGGATAAGTGTGGGTGAAAGTGAGAGTGACAGAAATGTTGATTATAGGATCAAATTAAATCTGTTTGAATGGGAGAATACTTGTCCTGATTAAGCAGTTCATCTCTAGTCTACCCTAATGATATTCCTGCTTTAAGCCAGTCATCAGTCCCAAAAAAGCTCTTGGTTGGAAGACATAAAAGTACGCATAAAAGGGTTTGGGACAAGAAGCACATGTGCGTTTATTGTTTGAAACTATTTTCCAAGCTAAGCAAACATTTGCCCAGAGTACATTCACAAGAAGTCGAAGTGGCCCGGGCTTTTGCTTTTCCAAAGAATTCAAAAGAAAGGAAAGCAGCTTTAAAAACTTTAATGAACAGGGGTGATTTTATTCACAATGACACTAGCAAAAACTGGTGAAGGAGAGTTAATTGCAGCAAGAAGGCCCACAGAGGAAGGTTTGATAAAAGATTTCACCACATGTGATGGGTGCTTAGGCCTCTATAAGAAACATGACCTTTGGAGACACAAGAGAAAGTGTGTTAGAAATGAGAACAATTCTGGGTAGAAAAAAGAAAGAAATGTTGATCCTCTCTTGGCTTCATGCACAAGTCATCACTCCCAAAACTCGTTGTTTCAGACTAACATAATCAACAAACTTGCCCCCGATCTTATTACCTTAGAGATCAAATATGCCAGTTAAGAGAGAATATGTTCAGAAACAGTGTCAAACAACCCCATCAGTATCAGTATATTCAGCAGAAGATGCGAGAATTAGAATTCGGGAAGTTCCTCATCGAAATGAAGAAAGCTGAGATTAATACTCGTTCTATCAGAGACTGCATTGATCCAGCCAAATTCAACTCTGTGGTTGCAGCCGTCAGAAATGTATCAGGATTTGATGAACAGAGTGCAATGTATGGAGTTCCATCTTTAGCACTGAAATTGGGTTATAGTCTCCAGATGTATGCCAATATTATCAGGTCAAATGCCTTGCCATCTCCACATTCAAAGTTGGGATTGCTCACTTACTGCCATTAGAGTCCTCCACATACTTTTGTTTCTGCTGTCATGTATGACCTCATTGATGTGTATGCCAATATTTCTTAAGTTGCCTTGTATGGAATTGTTCATGCTAGGGTTCCTCTCTTTCCTTTTTTTTTCTTCTTTTTCAAATTTTCCTTGGTAAATAGTGGACATGAGAGTTGTTGTGCTAGGATTAGCATGACCAAGGTATTAAAGCTTTCTTGTGTAAATACTTGAAAGTAATTTTCTATTCACTGACAGCTGTAATAGGACGATTCGTTTGTTCATTTCTCTGTCTGTACCGTAGAGATGGTAGGCTACCTGTAATGCATTGAGCTTGTTTTTGTCATCTGGTTTATTAATGTCCAAGCCACACCAATACGTAATAGTCAGCCATGGGCATATGGGATTCTTGATGATTGTTTATGTTAAGATGTATTAGAATACTTCTGACTTTCAAGACATTAATTAATGATTAATCAACTATATCAGTTTTTGTTCAGCAACACCCATTCTTATTCTGATATTTCTTGAGCAATACCCAATATCAGATTTTTTTTTTTTATTCCCACTGCTTGTAGTTTTTGGGCACCATCATGGCATTGATTAGTAACTTAATAATTATGTGTTAGTTATTTCAGGGTTCTATGACTTAGTGATGCTATACATTTCAGTAACCTGCTTTCATGGTTGTTATGAATGTTGTGAATAGCTTGAGGTTTGGCAGTATTGAGTAGGGCCCTACACTTGTTATTGCTTGTTATATGGGCCATTTACTAAGAGTAATGAGTATTATTAGTTTGATTCCACGCAGTAAATTGTAGCCTTTCCATTTTTGGGGGCTTCTTTGCTATGGGCTAAATTTTGACGAGAGAAAATGACAGGAACATGATATAAATGTTGGTTTCTTTTTCTATACCCCTTGCCCCAATTGATCATGAGGTGGGGTATACCCACTGTCCTCGCCCTAGTGGCGCAACACTACCAAGAATATCTTCGTCACTGTTGTTTATGCTATACAAGGTGGTCTAAATACCACAAGGGGCACTATCCTATTGGTGACATAGTTTGCTCTGTCATGATTCTACTCCTAAATCTTTGCCATTTTTTCCTTGATATAAAGGAGTGAAATTCTTAATTTTAGTGATTTCTTTAATTCACTGAGGAAAAAAAACGAATTCGGGCGAAAGTGGTATGAAACGAAAGCTTATTATCTCCACGACCTGCTGCTGTTTTTAATATTTTTAGCTCGTTGTGATTAACGAAGGGTGCAAGAAATACCTGTTTTTTTCTCTTTTTATGTGCATAACCTGTGTGTAAGATTTCTTTCATATTATTTTGTGATGTTGCTTGCTGTGAGTGCTGTGTCATTTGCATATCTGAAATAATTATGATACTGAGACCTCCAGTCTTTATACTCTGATATTGAGAAAACCACGCATCAGTGGTTGCAATGATTTCAGTCGGTCAACTGTACCTCGTGCTCTTATTGGAACTTCCACATCGTTGAAGCCATTTCCCGGCAGTCTACCGTGACCTGCCAGAAAATGGCTGCATTTGTTTTCTTATTCTCTTTGTCAAGTAGTGTCATACTATTGTGGATGAAAATCCTTGCAGAAGCATCATTTAGGCCTTTAATACATAATATGAAAAGTCAGACCTATGCCCATTACATATTAAGCTGTGTCTAAAAATAACAAAATCAGAGAACATACTATAAGGTCTTTGCATAGCATGATGTTTATCATCAAAAGATCAAATAAACTTCACGAGCATTTTCCATCATACTCATTCTCTTGTTTTCTGTTTTTGTTTTTGTAATTCTTGTTTACTCTATGCCTGTACCTCCACTTACTGTGGTTACCTGTTATAATAATAAAGATTAAATAATTAAATATTCACTACAATGAGCCGTAGGACTACTCTCTTTCTCTCTCTTTTTGCCTTGAAAAAAAAAATCAGAACCAAATGCAACCATACCACTAGCCTCCATATAACACTTACCTTCCCTCCCTACCCTCCCCAATGCAAATATTCACAACAATGATCCTTAGAACTACTCTCTTTCAATTTTATCAACTTATTTTGAGAAAACACACTGCATGACATGCTTCACCTAAGATTTGAAACATAATGTTGCCTTAATCATTAGGTGAAATGGATTTTTTCCCATTTGTTTGAAATGTAGAACAGCTAGAAAACAAAACAAAGCAAAAATCTCCAGTTGAAATCGCATGGAAAGTAATGTTCCTCATGAAGAATGTAGCGCTTGAGTGTGTAAATTTAGGTCCTCGCAAGTAATGCAGTGCTGGGTGGGTTAATTCAGTACCTCACAAGTAATGCACATGCAGGAGTGCATGTCTGGTTCCCCACAATGATTCCTCCTAACCTATGTAGCATGTCAAGGTCAGTTTGCTGAGTAG
>JAWQUT010001245.1:0-14601 GCA_033807755.1 Ellobium chinense | reverse complement strand
TAGTGCGGCAGCACTTAACACAGCACTCACAGAAGCATGAAGGACAAAGAATTTGAGCTCTTCTGGCACAAAATCATGCTAGATTCCACAGGCTGCATATGATCATTAAGCAGAAGTCATTCTTAATGCTTTCTGTTCTCTTCCATTCATGTCTATGACACATCTTTATAACCACTGCCTCTGGATGCTCTCTGAAATGAGAAACAGTCATTGTGAGCTTCCCACACCCTCCTAGGTTCCAATTTTTTCACAAAATGACATATTTTCAGTTAGAAGGTAATATTCAAAACCTGCTGATGCAGTTTCATGGAGATATAAAAATGCCAGTGGCTTTTTTTTTTCCACTGTTGGTTGTGTTTTGGTTACAGACCTGTAATGGGATTGGACCCTTTTTTCCTCTATGGGCTATATTAACATCTTGAGCTGCTCTCTGAACCCAAAGTTTTAGCTTTCACCCAGACCCACACCAGTTACGTACCAGGTTGAAGCTCATTATGTGGCCCAAATTTTAAGACTTATCCAACCCTAGCAAGCCCATTGAAATTTTGAGCTTGGTTGCTATTTGTAAACAGAACCTACATTTTTCACTGGTCGACGCCAAACCCTTCCTCTTCCGCCTGAGCACATCCTAGACCTGGCAGTTCCAGCCCATGNCTAAATAGTGCCTGGTAAAATAAAGTAAAATGGACACAGTTTCCCATGATATCAAAAATTCCCCCCTGGAGCCCTTATTACTGGAAGCAGGGCATGCCAAAAGAGGGAAAAGAGGAGATGAAATACATGTATAAACTGTATATAACCCCTAAGTTGTAGGACCCAAAAGTGAAAGTACAATTACAGGCCTGTAACAGGGTCCCATGCCAAAATACTCTTCAAACATGTTGTTTATCTCTTCCTCCAAATTTTGACACAAAGACAAATACAGTAAGAAAGAGAACTTGGGCAGTGAAGCAGACAACCTAATACTTGAGGTTCTTTGAGGTGGGGGTGGGGGGGTGGAACTGGGTAGTAAAACAAGATGTAAACAAACAATCCCAACTGAAAATAGTTAATACAGTGCTAACTGATCAAATTACCTCAAGTCTAATCCAGTCATTCAGAGCTTCTTTGACAAATGCTGGAACAGAGACCAAATGGCTTTTCCCTGCAATTTGCCACTTTCTGCCTCAAAACTGGAAACTTCAACCTCGTGTTCAGACTGAAGCATTGCATTCCAGTTGCACAAGCTGACTGGAACTGGAAAGGAGGATGGGGAAACAGGTATAGAACAGTTTTAGCAGTTCCCTGTACTGTATGTGTCCGGGTACTTCTTTCAAAATTTAGTAGAATGGTCAAGTCATTGAATTTTAACTGGCACTGCTACATTTCTATACATACCAATTCCACATCTAACATTTCAAAATTTCAGATCACTTATGATCATATTTGTAATACACACACCACCTCATTCAATAAATTTGTAAGCAAATGAAGACTTTATGATACTGATAGACCAGAAACATATTTATTCTTTTTTTAAACTAAGACAGAAGTAAATCTACAGAATAAAAAACTAACTTCCAAATTTCAGTGACAAAGAGCAACTGGGCTATTGGTTTGGGAATGGGGTGAAGTACACTACATCAGCGAACTGTAGTCTAGTGATGACAGATAAAAAAAAACACAGTGATGCCGAACATGGTTACAATTAAAATACAACTGAAATCCAGTACAAATCATATCCACACCCATACCTTATTATTCCAACATAAAAATTGGCTTAGTCATTCCTAAACAGTAAAGATTGGTTTGGGCAAAGCAATAATTTTAAAGTGAAAATTAACAAGATCCACTGAATGCATCATGCAGTATAACAGTAGAGCTGCCTTTTTCTTGGGATGGCTAAGTCAGAATAACTGGTAATTCAAGTGGCATGAAGTACTGTATATTAAGAACTTTTTTTTTTTTTAAAACAAATACAGTACCCGTACATGTACTGTATAAACACTCTGGTGTAATACAGGCAGTGTATAATACAAACCTGGTGTAATACAGACAGTGTCTACAACCAATTACATGTATAGGCAATGAATACAAGTGTCACTGTCAGAGATGATAGCCACACATGAACTGATAATGATATTCAGCCTTACAAGATGGAGCAGTCAGAATGCTGTGAAGAGAACAGTGGAGTGATATGACATGGAAAGCCATTTTTTTGTTGTTGTTGTTAGGAGATGCTATGAAAAGGATGATAGCAGACAATGTTGATTTAACTTTCACCGGCTGTCGTGGGTATTTTATGCCCCAGAGAGGTTTTCAAATGTATATAACTTTTGAACAAAAAATTATTTCGCCTCCATATGTCATGTATTCCACAAGTTCCTAATTTGCTTCAAATTGATATATTTGGTACTGTTCAAGTTAAAATTAGAAAAAAATAAAAGAATAACTGTGTGTTGATTTTCACTATGTTAAGGCTGTCGTATGGCATACAGGTACCCATACTTTTATAGAGATTTTTCAGTGTAGCGAGTCAGCCGTCGTGGGACACACCGCTGTCCATACCGTTTCTATAGAAATGTGATAAGGTGCATTTTGGCAGTCATATGAAAAATGGGCTTAGCATACCACCAATACATGTTGTTTTGGTATTATGTCTGTGAGTTTTTAATTTATTTTTAAATAAGATATAAGGATATGATGTTTACTGATAAAAATGGCTATATTATACGACAGTATGAAATAATGTGATGTTTATGGGTAGAAGATTAGGTTCAAGACTGAAGTTTTGAATCAGGACAAAGGACTGTTAGATACCTGTAGTAAGCAAAACATCTTCTACAGAAGACACTTGCATGAGGTGGTAACTTTTCAAATATCAATCAAATGCTGAAAAAATTCATATGCAAAATATCTAACTATGTGTATGAGTCTATATTGTGTAAAAAAGTATGACCTTTCTAATACAGTCTAGTTTTAAAAAAAGTCTGATAAAATCTGTACCAAGCTTTTTGTTTGCGGCAAAAATGAGCACAAAATGAATGCAAACAAATTTCATTATTCAACATAACATTACAATGAAAAATAGTACTGCATGTTTTCCTCAAGGTGTTTCATACAAAGGACATAAGTTTTTGACGAGAGCATGAATTATTCTGTCCATGACCATCCTACAAAAACAAAAGATTGACATGAGTCTTTGTAAGTAAGGAATGTTAGTCTATGTGCCGTCTTCCTCTCTCAAGGCATAGCCGCACCCTTGTTTCAAAGTTTCATTATTCGATGTAGCTGGATACCAAGCAATGTGCTCTGTCTGAAAACTAGACGTCATCAATCCACCATAGTTCGCTTTCCATAATTACACATTAGCACCCTGGCATCAATGTCAAGATTGACATCAATATCAAGATCATTGAGTAACAGTAACATAACATAAAAGAAGGCTGAATCGTCATACAGATCATGTTAATTCATGTGATACCCTTTAATTCCGATAAAACAGTCTTTCAAGTGTCTGTAAATATGATACATAATGTCGTTGCCTGTCCATGACAACACAGGGTTACATTAGGCAAAGTCTGAATTCTTACACCCATGGCACGTATGGCGGCCATGAGCTTACATCACATACGTTCTAGCTGCACAGCCAAGCAGTCTAGCCAGTGCTCTGCAGACAGATGATAACATGTCGGTGTGAATCATTTAAATCAACTGTAAGCAGCAGCTGTGTCAAACAAAATCATGCTGAGGCAACAGAAATGCAGAATACAGTACTTTACCTGGCTCACACGATCAAACTTTACTTTTGAAATTGGATGACCAGAACCTTTATTGAAATCTGAATAATACATTATCAGATAAAGATGACTGTAGCTGCTGGAACATCAGTGACATCATCAGTTTTGTCACAAGCCGCTGCTGTTCGGGAAAGGGAAATATCTCTACTACATGCGCATGGTAACAGAACGATATTCTCTCCTTGTGAAAGTGGCTCGGTGGGCATTACAGATAATTTTCAGAGAGAAAAAGTACTGAAAAATAGACAATTACTTTTGACCTGCACGTCCACCTTTAAGTTTAATGTTGTACGAAACAACCCTAAACCATGCAACAGAATTGGTCTGAGACTCTAATTAGTGGTGTTTACAGGGATGACCTGCACTCTCCGCCTCACGGACATTTCCAGGCGTGTATTCTGCAAAATCATTTATAAGCTTGATGTTTTGCTCGGACCTATCATCTAGCGCGTCTAAGACCCAATGTGACCGATGGCTGAGGTTTCAAACGGTCCTATTCTCCCTGAAGTGTTTCAGTTATGCATATATATTCTACATTTTTTCAGACCTTTTCAATCGTGAAGCCCAAACCTGGTGTTAACATTAACATTTGTTTGCCTTAAGGGCCTTGTTGTTAGGTTCTTCAACAGCAAAAGAATTCAACAGATTTGACCAAGGCATCTTTGAACAGAGAAAAAGAAAGTTAGTGTTTTAGTAAACAAATTTCTGCTTTCAATGCCCGTTTAAGAATATCGATGGTGCTAACATGTAACTGCAGAAACAGATCATTCTAAGAATGTCTATAATGTGAGTGTAAAGAGCAGAATTCAGTTTTGCCACACAAATAGTATTTATTTTTAAATAGATATCGTTAGGTCAACCAAATTTACTGAATTGATAGACCTATGACTCAGGTGTTGACCACTGTAATTTGAAGACTATAGCTATTCACTATGGATGACATTGGTATCGTTTTTTCTGTGTCAACATGTACATGTATATCAGGAATACCGGCAGAAAGACAATACTAAGTAATGATTAATGGTAATTTTTATTTGTCTTTTCATGGAAATTCCTTTCTCAGAGACATGACTGTGAACTGACTAATGCATCAAAAATATATTTTTTTATTCCGTTGGAGAGTCTCAGCTATGTAATTTTAATAATCTAATGTGAATTTCAGCTCATCCTTAAACACTTCATAAGTCAAATGCTAGTCGCAATTCATGATATGACTGAACGGAGAGAGTCCTTGACTGAAGGAACAATGCCAGATGACAGAAAATGCCTACCTTATCTATTAGCCTGTACTCATGCGTTCTTGCCCATCTAAAAATAAGTGGAAATGTGATGATTACGATGAAAAGGAAGACGCAGAAAATGGAGCAAAAATGACGACCTGAACAAAAATGATGGCGATAATAACATGAGAAAAGGTGATGAAAGTGATGAAGACCTCAGCAACACGACGACTGTGAATGGATGATGATGGTTGTTGACAATAAACGTGCACTTAAATACAGCACTCATGAAATAATTACTTACTAAAGATATGCAAATGCTTCCTTTAGCTCCTTCATTATGAACATGACTGATATAAAAGGATTGTCAGGTTATTATCTCACCTATATTGTGATTTTTCTCTTTTTCCTTTTATAATTTTTATGGGTACTTCCATGCCTCACGACAGTCTTACAACAAGATGTGTGTTTTTTTACTATAATATATAAAAAATATGGGGCACTGTATGCCCCATGAAAGCCGTAACACAGGTTTCCTGTTTTCTGTTATATGATGAGCATAAGCCACTGTATGCCCCGCCAAAGCCATACCGCATATTTTCTATTTTCTGCTATACATAAGAAGTATGGGATACTGTATGCCCCACGACGGATTTATTAGGAAATTTTTATCGACAGCCGGTGAAGGTTTAAGGAAGAAATGAAGAAATGATTGTTCAACAGACATGTTCAAAAACAACACAGAAAATGTTAAAGTTTACACAAGCCTAAAAGCCTGGTTCACTTTGTCAAGCCCAAACATGTTCATTATGGCAGAAATGCACTCTCAAGATCTCCAGAAATTCTTCTTATGCTCATGAAGTTCTGTCCTATTTCTTGGTGATATCCAGCCTACATGTATTTCACATTTTTTTTAAGCATAAGTATAAACCCAGGGTTGTTAAAATTACTTGTAAAAAGTAATTAACTACAAGAAGAATATTTTCCAAATACAAGTAATTAATTACAAAGAGATTACTTTAAAAATATCTAATTACTTTTAATTACTTTTGCGATTTAGGACAGTTGGTTGTTTTACAAGAATTGAAAGGTAGGGAATGAAGGTTAAAACACATTAAAAGGCAGATTCTGATATTATCCATGCTTGTTGCAAGTTTCACTGATCTACTTGATCTAGATCTAGTTGCTACACATTTGTTGCCATAGGGAAAAAAATTAGCATGTCAATATATATATATATATATGCCATAAGGGTCATAATTAGCACCCCTGCAGCTTCGGGGTAAGGTGAGACAAAGAATGTGGGACGCCCGAAGAAGGTAGCAGAGAAATGGGATACAGAGACAAAAAGAGGAGAGAAGATAAAAGTGGTGAGAGAGAAAGATAGAGAGAGAGACTATCTCTGATAATACACAGATGACCCAGTTATACAGATAGTGTTAATCCTACGAGCCAACGTGCCCACTGTTCAATGTAAAGAAGGAAGTCATATGAAAGCTGGTATATGGAAAGGTGACGCCTAATCTCCGAGAAGTGCCACCAGTCGTCAAGAGGGTGGGCCATTTGATTTTCTCATAGCAGTGGGGAAAGGCACGAAAGGCGAGGGAAGGGTAGGTACTAATGTGAGGAGGTGCCCTTTCTTTCTTGTCTCTGTAAGCCTTGTCTCCCCCTCCTTAGCATTTCATTCTTCTTCATATTTGTAGCTTGTTTGGGCTTTCATAGTTACATGTTTGTGTACAAGAGTGGCCAAGTGTAGCAGACTAGTCTATGCACAATGTTGCAAGAGGGAGATATCATTATTCTCTGCCCCCCGTGAGCATAATTCACCTGAAAAATTAACAAATTTTAAATTTTTAAAAATTTACCCAATTTCAGGTAGAAATAATTGGCCTCCAAAACTATCACGTGGAACATGCCTCTGGATCCTCAGAATCTCAATGATTCCGTTTCCACCAGCGGACACTTTTGGCAAACTTGCAGGCCCCCTCCATCCCCCCTCCTCTTTCAGATAACATTCTTTGGTCTGCCCCTGCGACATCTATTCAAATGATAACGTGCCTCTATTCATATCCACTCACAGTCTCTGGACTTTATTTTTGTTTTTTTGTTTGCTTTACAAAATACACGTACACAAAAATGATTGTGTACTAGGCAGTTTTGTCATCGCCTACGCTCACGCAGGAAGAGCAAACCCAGCGTGAAGGCTGAGCACTGCTATCAGTAAGACACAACAATATGGAAATCAAAGATAGAAATGTTGTTAATCTCCTTATGTTTTGCAGTGATTGTATTATTTGTTGACTCTTCATTTAAGTGTTACCATTTAAGGATGTAATTAGCAATTTCAGAAGCACCATAATGTCACAGACATTTTGAAGAGTAACTGTTATGAGGCAATACAAGTCCTTTAACTACACCAGGTGACTGATCATTTCCTGTGGTCAATTCCACGCCCACCGAGTTCGCCAAGTCGCCCCTCCAAAGAACGCAGGAGGGGAGACCCGAGAGTTGCAAAGAGGCTTTTTATGAACTCCTATGGGGCCGGACGGGTGGTAACCTCCGGACAAGAATTGAAATGGGGGTGTGGAGTCGTAGCTTATCCCCGCTTAGGATCACCGTGCCGGGAGGCCAATGACTGGGCCTACTTTCGGGCCTCTGGGTGCAATGAGGTCCTAGCTGGCTACCCCGACTCGCCACTCCACGGGGGTAGTCTGCGTTCGAGGGGAAGTGGGATGAAGGGCCACCCGCCCTAAGAAATCGGTGGCTCTGCGGACCGCCCCCGTTCTCCGAAGGGTCTAAGGCTGCGAGCGAGCACAATCACAAAGCTGAAATTATAAAGGGACTCATGACGTACTTACTAGTGCCACGCGATCACCAGAAGTATTCGTTACCAATGGTATGGGGCCTGCCTGCGGTAGTTGTGACTCGATCGGTCCATTGGGTAAAGAAAACATATAAAGATCCCGGACCGGTTTGCTGTTGCAAGAGAGCGTGGTTAGCGAATGCTCACTAAGATGAACACCCACCCTATTCCGTATCCCCAGGGCAGCCCAGACTGGGGTCCCTTCAGCTCACCCCCGCCTCCGGGTCCTGGCCACTCTACCGCTGGGCACTCATCTTGCGTGGGACTGTTGCGAGATACCCTTTGAGAGACGGCGGTCCTCCTGTCTATGGCAGTCGGACCACCTGGGGTAGAGCTCGCCCACCGGATAGGAAAGAGTGCGATGGTCCACGGCTCCCCTGCGTCAATGACTGGCACGGTCGTTACGCCGTCGGGCATGTATGGCCCTAAGCGCTCGAAACACATGCCTCAACTGTGTCGTTGTCCCTATGTCCCCCCCGCCCATGATGATGAGACGGCAGACTCATGTTCCGACCGCAGATCGGTCAAGCAGACCCTTCGGCCATCTGCGAGAACCTAGACACGCTGCCCCGGGGGCCCGTTGGCCCGTGTCTGTGGCATAGAGCCCCAACACATTTTGCCGATCACGTCCGGTAACATTACCAGGGGCGCTGATCGTTTCCAGTTGCCACCTCGTAGAGGTATGTGTGGAGATCTTGGGCTAGGCCTTGCCATCAGCCAAACCCCCCGGCTCGGACACTGGTCGTAGCCCTCCTCACCCCGCAGATACCGCTCTTTTGGGGGAATTCGGGCTAGCGGCCCCAAAGCGTCGTCACCGTGGCAACTCCTTTAACTACACCAGATGTCTAGACCTGTGACGGTATAGTTTCTACACTAGGGGCAGACATGACCGTTGCGTCATGGAGTTGTGTGTCGCTGTTTACCTCAAGAAAGAATGTTGACAGGTGGGTAAGAAGGGTTGAGTTAACATAGAAAGGTTATGGGAAATGCACTGGAAATGCTGGACAGTTTAAAAGAAAAAACAAACTCTGAAAAGTGGCGGAAATTACCAATGTTTGTGTAATTAATTACTTTTCAAAAAAAAAGAAAATGAATTAATTACTCTACTCGCTACAAAATAGAGGTAACGAGTACTAGGTAGCACTCTGATTAACCCTCGCCGTACGTCACCAAAAACTATGCATGTTGTACGTTGTGGCGTCTAACTGACACCACACTCCTAAAGACAGATTTATATGGATATCTCTACCCATACATCCTGGAGTCTAATAGACACCACACTCCTAAAGAGGAATTTATATGAATACCCCTAGTCGTACGTCCTGAGTCTAGCTGACACCACACTTAAAAAAAGGAATTTTCTCTTTTGTCTACTCTTAGAGACTCACGCCCCAACGATAATTTTCCGCTATACTGACCGCTGCAGGACGGTCCGAGCTCTGTCCACTGATTATACAATGACTTTGCTAAGCAGGCGCCGCCTCACAGGGGACCGCTGGATACTACATCGGTGGCAACAAGGTTTAGGATCCGGGATGCCAATGCCAAACCCCAAAAAAATCCTGAAAAGTGCACGAGCGTGCAGCATATAGACATTTTCGACAGAAGCCAACCCAACTGCTGTGCTTTTAATTCTAAATCATTTTCCACAATTATAAGGCACTAAAGTAAACATTAAAATCAAATAAAGTTAGAAGGAAAGTCAATTTTAGAATTGTGTCTACATTAACTTAAATTTTAACTAACATTCACCAGCGCAGAGGGTGCAAGAAGTCTTGGTGAGGTTTGGAATCCAACTGATAAAGTATTGTGGAAATGGATGGCCTCATCGGCTGTATCCTCAATCTGGGCACCTTGCTGCAAAACCTCATGACAACACTAATATAAGACAATTTGTATGGCAACAATTTTGTGAGATAGGTATCGGGACAAAATAAATTTCACGAACTCCTGACAATACGTCATTTTGAAGACAAGTGACAAGGTCTGCCAGGCAAGAGAAAGATTCATAAAAGATACATAACACGTGTCTCATACTACAACAACTACTGACTCTGCAGATCCACACAATGCACTCACCAACTCCACTGTTGAGTTCGTGTAAAAAAAAAAAAGGACATTTTCTCTCTCTGTGTCAAGGTTGTAGGCCTACATCAGATTGCCAAGCAAAATAAGTATTGCGAAAATGCATACGACTAAGGGTGTGATAATAAAACATCCTTTGAAAGTATGGTGTCTGTCAGACCCCAGGACGTGTGACTAGGGATAGTTAAAATGCATGTGCATTTGTGAGTACATGCGTGCACATTTAAAAATTTTGAAACTGTGGAAAGATGAGCAGTGACGTAATTGGGGAATACCTGGAATTCCAAGAAAAAGTTTTAAAAAAATAAGATAATTAGAAGCTTTTTTAATAGCTAGTGGGTCTCCTAGACCCACAACGTACAGCAAAGATTAACAATCCTGTATAAACCAAAGAAATATATTCACCTAGTGCCTACGGCACTACTGTAAAGTAATGCAATAGAAGCAGAATAACGGGATGATATGTCCATTAATCTTCTTTTCACACACAGAATGTTTAACACTTATTCTCCCATATTGAAATTCCTCTTATGTCCCCTGATTCCCAAATTCTTTCCCATTAAATGTGAGAAATTATAGTGGGTATACAAAAAACACCACCAAACAATATCTATTTCACTCACATACCTGAAACTTACACAGCAGTTGTAGAAATGGATGAACTTTAATTAAAACACAATTTCAAGAACATTTACTCCAATTATGAATGTTTTTTTCGCTTTCTGAACACAAAAATGTTAAAAATTCCACTCTCATGAATCTTTAGCCTTTCTTACAGTCCAACTTGCAGTGAAAAGTAATAAAAGTTTATCACATTATTCCTGGTGTGTCTTAACAAAACAGTCTCTGCAAATTGCCTTGCAACAGGCCAAACAGCGATAAGAGTTTGCATGAAATCGAATGCATCTCCACCACCATTTCGTCTTGATTCAGCCATCGTGCAACTCAAAGTGCAAAGAAAGCGAAACTAGTCGATAAACTCAATCCAACTGCCCCCACGCGCCAACTAAATACTATTTCCGGTATTTTTATATATTCGTACTTCCGCCCATTCGCAATTTAACATTGAAATTACGCGCTAATCGGCGTNGAATTCCAAGAAAAAATTTTCAAAAAATAAGATAATTAGAAGCTTTTTTAATAGCTAGTGGGTCTCCTAGACCCACAACGTACAGCAAAGGTTAACAATCCTGTATAAACCAAAGAAATATATTCACCTAGTGCCTACGGCACTACTGTAAAGTAATGCAATAGAAGCAGAATAACGGGATCATATGTCCATTAATCTTCTTTTCACACACAGAATGTTTAAATATTTGCTGTTTGTCGATGCTGAGTTCAGTTTATCTTTTCCTGACTTTACAGAGGTGTTTCTGTTTTCCTTGTTTGATCTACAAATTCTGCAAAACCATATTCCTCTTTGAAACCTGTTGATGCTGGCACAGGAATAATAAACTAGATCTATTCTATCTTCGAAAAAAAGTCACAATAGTCTGAGTCTGACCCCCCCCCAAAAAAAATATTTTAAAAAAAGAATAAAAAAAAATATTCCATTTTGCAGATTTTATGTTCACACTGTATTATTTTGCCCTGTTATGGCTATCTACCGACACAAAATGATCATCTACTTTCCGTTCATTTAGTGAAAGTGTAGCATAAGCACAAGCTTTTGACCAAAAAAAACCACCCCAAACTGTGATAAGTCCTTATGAAAGATGACCTTATGAGAAAAAATGCACTTGACATTAGGGAAACTTCTTCCACAACAAAAACAATTTACAATCCTATCAAGCGATGCTGCACGACCCTGAGGCAATAACAGAAAATGCTTATGCTCACTTTCGCATCTTTCTTCGTACTTTGTGTTATCTGTTCCTAGCCACATCCCATTCAACAGCAGAAACGCTGTCTCATGATATCATGCTCTGGATTAAAGATGCAGATGGCAACTCAATCTTTGTGTTTAAGAAATTGTACAGCTTTGATGCTATCATCATTTCCTGTCTAAATCTAAATCACAGGTTTAACTTAAGACTGGGAATGAGTCTGACTTTCTAAGGGTTCATATTTAGAATCAAGATCTATGGATTTTTTAAGGATTTTTTAAGAAGTTATGAACAAACAAAAAAATGATGGCCTTAGCATCAGTTCTTTCCAGGATTTCAGATACACTCCAGTTGCAAATTACTGTAAACTCCAAGCAGTCTTTGTTTTAGTGTGAGATGCTTGCTCTCCTGACAGACTGCCTCCTCCGTATCTTTGGACTAGCACTGAAATATTTCACCTGCATCAGCGATGGTGGACATCTGTCTTTCAACGTTTGGAGTCCTGGGGTGACACCTTTTACCTAGTGCTTTAGCTGATTGTCAGGGGCAGTAAAGTCCATGTCACTGTTATGGGCAGGCTCAACATTGGGAATATCCGCTGGAGATTTCCATTACACTGGCTTGCCAGTCACAGTAGGTTTGCTCCACAAACACAGGTGCAAGTTTCACTGAGACCTCTGGAATAGAACAGCATATAGACCTGTAAATGACTGAGTAATATATCTACTTGTCTGACTGGTACAGCACACCACCGCTCAGCAATGGCAAAGAACCTAAACATGGCTAATATGAAATTCACAGGGCCCACCATGTCATTTCATGTTAGGCACATTTGGAATTATCATAAAAAAAACTATCAATTGTCCTGCTGAATCTAGTTCATAACATGGCAACTTAGATGGTGTGATACAAATGGATCAAGCCTGGTTAATTAAATTAATACTGAATAAGGCCCTTTGTCTGGCCTTGAATTTATCAAGTCAGGAGTACTTGCAGTTAATGAGCGTGAGAAATAGACAGTGGTTTAATCCGATAAATAGGGTGACAAAGGATTTGGACATGGTTCCTCATAGATGTGATTTTATTGATTAATGGTATTTCATAAACAACATAACAAAATAAAATATCAGGGCTTGCCAACATATCGAAATATTTTGCTATTCACTTGTTTCATATTAAATGTTTTCATAATAAATGTGTTCAAGAGCACATGCTGTTATTAAAGAAATGATTTAATGCTGTGCAAACACTAATTCATGTTTTAAATGGAGAACAATAAAAAGAGACATATAAAAGTCTTCTCTTTGAAACACATCAGTTTGAGATACATAACTATCACCAAAAGACACAACAACAACTTGCATTCATGTCATATACTGAACTGTTTATCTCTAAGGCAAATGATAAAAGTAACCAGACAATAAATCATCTGCAGCTTTGAGTTTAAACATGCCTATTTAGAGATTTCAGTGGAGAAATAGATCTATAGCCATATTCTAAAAAAGCAGCTACTGATGCAGGTTTGACATGTCAACTCTATAAACAGCAGATAACACAAACAGCAATGATAAGAAGAAGTGTACAGGCACTTTCAGAGTAGCAAGGGCCTTATATTCATTATCTAAAACACATTACCATTTGATATACACAGTTAAGGGTCCTTCCTACTACAATTTAATAAAAGTATGTGCATAGCTTCAGGAACTGATGACTGTTAAAATCAACGTAGGTGCAGGATATTGTTGCTGAAGAGATCAATTCACTATATAATATGTTTAGACTATAAAAGTTTTTCAAACTGTACTTCAACATTATGAAATAGCCGAGTTATAAAAACTTGAACCCTTGTGATGCGGTGAAAGTATGAGGTCGAGACAGACAAACATGAGACTGAACCTGCAACTGGAGCATATCTTTGCAGATAGCATTTACCTTTTTTCTTTTCAAAGTATTCCCCTCCAACATCTATACATGTATTCAGCCTCTTACTCCAATTTTTTAATGCCTTTTTGTAATCTTCTTTGGGTATATGCTGGAGTCACTGAAAAACTGCACTTCCCAAGGCTAACCTCGATGCAAACATGGCGGCCTGCAAGATGTTATTTCAGGGTTGAGAAAAGGAAAAACATGCAGGGAGCAAGATCTGGGGAGTAGGGAGGATGGGGCAAAATTTGGATGTTATGGGCTTTAACCCTTTGAACCCTGGGGCCCTAAGCCATAAATGCCCCCTTCCCTGGGCTTCCACATGGAGGCTGACATCTTGGAAGTCCTCTCCCATAATTCCCACACCAAACGTGTCCCTGAATGGTCATTATATTTAGCACTAAAGTCACGTTACTGAAATGCTTCCGTGTTTCCCGAAATATCGGGACTACGGTGCACAGGAAAATGAGGGGATTCCCTAAATATCGGGATAACGGGTTCAAAGGGTTAAGGAAGTTCTTGTGTTTTGGCAGCTTTATGATTTATGGGCTGGGGCATTATCGTAAAGGATTTTTATGCCTCTCTTACTGGACTTTGATCACTGCGTACTTTAATCACTTTTGGCAAAATATTTTGGGTGTAAAAATCACTTGTAACGATGGTATTGTCTTTACAAGGAATCTAGGTCATCAAGCCCTTCGAGGCAAAAAATATGGTATAAATATAATCTTCTTTGTTGACAGCAGTCTTTTTGCTATTGTTGTTGGAGAATCGCCACTTTCGGGGCACCATGCCATGTTCTGTTCTTTGCGGTGAGGCTCATAAAAAATATATACACAAGTTTCGTCTCCAGTGACAATTTCATACAGCCGACGAGGATCACAATTATCGTACATGTGGAGTAG
>JAWQUT010001244.1:15046-26268 GCA_033807755.1 Ellobium chinense | reverse complement strand
TGTCTTCATCCATTATAATGAGGAATTAGCCAGACCGAAAAGTCAGTTTTTGCAGACGGGAAGTGCTTGATTGCAGACACACTCAATGCGGTAGTGATATTCGTTGAGAGAGTAGAGGAAAAGAAGAAACTTATCACTTTATACCATGGATATTAAAAATTATTTTGTTTCTTACTTTTTAACTTCAATGAATTCCCTTTTCTCATGAAAACTATTTCATGAAGACTAATTTTTTTTTCAAAAGATGAGGATTCCCGAGCATCATGTTATATGGAGAAGTACCGAGATCTTATCGCCATCATCATCAACAACAACAACAACAAAAACAACAACAACAACAAAAACAATAACAACAACAACAATAACAACAGCAGCAGCAGCAGCAACAACAACAACAACAAAAATGAAGTTCTTGAGAGGAACAAACAGAGATCTTGACACGAAGGTTGAGTGATAATGCTGTAAAAGCTCAACAAATTGAACTTTAAGGGACTGTAAATTAGTCCATACATTCGACTTTATGAGGTGCGCAAGTGGTCGAATTAAAACAGAAAATACTCCTTCTCTCTCAATCTCTCTCTCTCTCTTTTTCTCTCTCTATTTCTCTCTCTCTCTCTCTCTCTCTCTCTCTCTCTCTTTCCTCATTCTCTAGGTCTCGTTCCCTCTCTCTGATCTACAAGGAGTCTCTTTCTAAAGGTCGCATCTTTCTTTACAATTAATGATGGAATAATGCATAATTTACTGCAGAACAATGAACAATATTTTGTTTATACATTTATACATCTATAGGTTTAGCGATGAAGATCGCCATGCATATTTATATTGTTGGCCATATTAGCATTTTCACTTATCCCATCCTCGTTAGTGTGTAATGAGTCAAAATATTTTACACGGTCATTCTTTTATTCGTTTCCAAATGTTGACATACAGAAACACACATACACCAAGGACAATTGAAGAGCATTTTCCAAAACTGTTGTGGTCTCTCAATATGAAGATCAAGCAATAATAATTGCTCTTCAACATTATTATATGACATGAGTCCTGAAGGAAATAAAATTTCAAGGTGAATTTAATTTTGATGAATTAACACACAAATGCATGTCTAAATATACTACTGACTTATTTTGCACACAAAATGCGAGGCTAGTAAAAGATGACAACATTGAAGGCTCTTTCCATCTGTAAGCACTGAGTATAAACAGCACTTAGCAAAATGATTTCTTACCCCTGACAACAACAAGCAAGTTTATAAATCCAAATCTACAATCACTTCCCTACTATTCAAGGCCTTTTAAAATTAAAGTCTCAATTCCCCTGTTCCAAGATCAGCTTTTTGACTTAATAGGGACTATTGTATATAAAATTGGACATCTATTTGCCAAATGATCGGGCAAATTTGGTATGTTTATCTCAAGTACAGTTATAGGATCTCATAATGATCTCATAATCTTAATTCTCATACATGCCACTATACTAAGAAATATCAATTCAAGTATCAGAATTTTATTTTTTTGCATTAATAACAATAATAATGCGGTTCATAAGTATCGTATCTAGGCTGATGCCCGCTCATGTGACTTCACATTAGTATTATATTATCCCAGCAGGCCAGGTCACAATAGAACTTTCTCAATTTCCTGGGGAGTATACAGTGCCGCTGCCATTTACAGGCGCTGATCTCTCTTTCTGACAACACCATTCACTGCTTATAGCCAAGTATCCATTTTATAGACGGGTGAACTAAGTAAAATAGGAATTAAATACTTTCCCAAGGCACTTAAAACACGACCTGGGCCGGAATAGAGCCCACGACCTTCAGATTTTGAGTCCAACGTTGCAACCATTCCGCCATGCTGCTTCACCTGAAACTTGAAACGTCTCTCAAACTTAAACTTATGGACTGATCATCTAGAATTCCAGTTCACGAGGTCCAAGGGTACAATTGGACTATTTTAATCCATCCATAATATTGTTGATTAACAAACTCCCAGTCTTCTTTTTCAATTGCTGTATTATTACATGTAAAGGCACCCATGAAAGGACAAAACCTGTAACACTACATCCTCAATAGTTTGGGTGTACATGTATTATCAAAGTTCCACTGCAAAATCATTTTCACCTTACAAGATTCATTGACAATCTTAATAACTCCTTAATGTTTAATATTTTCTGTATCCCCAGACTGGTGGCACCAAGGAAATTATGTAAAAAGACTGTCCAAACTTGTGAGGTGAAGGAGGGATCCTTACCCCGACCAGTACTCCATCAGCCATCAAATACTGCGAGGGCACTGTTCCCTCCATCAGTGGATCCGTCCCTGGTCGTGTCAGACGACGACGACAGTGACCAGGAGGACACTGACCAGAGGGCATGGGCCCCACGCCCTCAAAGATCAGCCCCAAAGCTTCTTCCTGGATCACACAAGCGCAAATTATTTGATGTCAAAAAGGATGAGGACAACAACTTCGAGTTTCAAGAATTACCGGTACAATAATAACTGACCGCTCCATTCCTGTCCATCGCCTCTTTTACTTTTTACCATCTTTGATTTATGGGTGTTTTCAAATTCAGAATTGTCATTTGATAGTTAATAATTTTGTTTGGGTAATTTTCTTTAGGTTCGCCAGAGTCAAAATTATTCAGTACTGATTTTACGTGACAAGACATTGTACAATGGTTTTCATATTGCTATTTTTTAAGTTAAAATAAGTTAGACCGCATGGAAAGGGGTTGGGTTGTTGGGGGAGGGGGGGATACTATAGTTTTGTGACCCAGTGCTCACGACTTGAATGCCAATTATGTTTGCAAGTTGTTATTTTGGTATTGTTATTACTGTTATACATACTGTGATTTGTATTGTTAACGATGCTATTTTGCGGGTTAAAGAATATTACGTGGTTCCTAATTCTAATTTTGTCAGCCTGGCTAGACAATACCTTGTCTTGAGAAAAATTGAACGAAAAGCAGCATTTCCTCCTCCTCCTCCTCCTCCTCCTCCTCCTCCTCCTCCTGACATGTTAGGGTGATTTCTACTAAGAAAGATGCATTTTGGTATCAATGATGCAAGTAGGTGGCATCCTGTACTGCATGTGCCTTTAACCTTTTATTCTAAATTTTATACTCGAGGTAAAAGAAGTATTTCTTCAAAGGTCTCAAATTTTCGTGTTATATCAACATCATATCTTCCTAGTCAAATTAAAGTCATCATATTTATCTATTGTATACGAAGTTAAGTGTTGTGAAAATTTGTAAGAGTCTCAAAGTGCTGCTATCCGTGAATTCATTATAATTTATTTTAGAGAGCAGAGATAAACCTTTAAACTGATATGGTTCTCAAGACCGAGACTTTAAGAACGTTTTTGCCAGCCTGGATTTTAGATGTAAGCTGTTTAAGCTACAGCGTAAAACTGAAGAGGCCGTAAAGAGTATTTTCTGTTGCTAGATTGTGCAACACACAGACATAACAAAGACTGAAATGTTACGTAGTATTAATAAGTCAACCCTCATTTCCCCTGCTTATGATTATTACTCATCTTAATTTCCTAGGTTTAAGTTCAGTGATGACATAATTTACCAAACTGCTGAGACAAGCCAGATGAGACCTTTTTAGTTTGTGCCTAAGGATAGCAGATCGGAAACCATAGGAGCATTAAATCCCTGTGTCTTTAACATAGTATTATTGTCATTAAATGGTAACAAAGGGCATGCAAGAAAAAAGCAGCATCTAAATTTCAGAGTTGTATTTATACTGTGCATGTGGTTTTACATATTTGGAGTTACAGAATTCATAGGCTGTCCTCTCGAAGGGGTACCTGCCACGGTCTTGCCATTGTGTGGTACATGTATTTCTTATTGGTGCTGTATTTATATTTGTTGCGAGTCTTTCAAACAGAGTATCCTAATGCAATGTGGCTAATGGCAATTTATTACATTGTTACATTAAATTTGTCAACCATTAGTACTAACTCTGACGAAATCTCAACTTTGGAAAAGCAGTTACATTGCGACACAATTTTCACTACTACTGTTAGCTATATCAGTTGTAGCCGTGTACTGCTGCATTGCTTGTTTAACTAATTTTTTTTTTTTAAAAACAGCAGTACCATTATAATGCAAATTGAATCTTGGAATCCATACTTTGATGACTGTCGAGTACAGTAAATCCTTGTCAATTCAAACACGTTAAATGATTGTTTACCACTACGGTAAGCTGTTACTAGTCTCTTCTGCAAGATGTAACACAAATCCTGCCTTAGGGCTCGAATATTAATTTCATGAGAAACGAAATTTAAGTTACCAGAATGAGATCTTGAATTATTGTTTAATGTTTTCTCTTTACGCCTTCGCGGCATGACTCATGATATAATTAGTATTCACTTGATAGTCACCCGCATAGAATGTGAAGTAGTCTTTCACTTGGGTGCTGCACCAGTGTAACTATAGAACAATTGTGTCCTAAACCTTTGTGTAATATAATACCTTTTGAGGCATGTGCATCCCAACTGTATGGTTTGGGAATGTAAGATTATTGCAACATTATTCCTACCAATTTTCTGCCAGTCCTTCGGCCATAATATGTATTTCAGCAGTTTCACACTGTCAACGTTTAAATTTGGTCTTTCTACATAACCTGATCTGAGTTTCGTATCTTTTAAGTGCCGTAGATCTACTATACTTGTATTTATGACTAGTTATTCCTATTTAAAAATGTAAAGAATCTGTCGTGTACACACAGTAAACAGAGGGTCCCTGCTTCCACCTTTAATTTGCCATGATGGAGATTTAAGTCTTCTGAAATTCATAACTTTCTCCTACACCCGGCTGAAAATATTTTTCAATAGACACGTTTTCACGTTTGGGCTCCTGACATTGTGACGAGCATTATAAGAATAACAGTACTTCTAAAAACATAATTATGATACCTCCTCGAAAAGTGTTTCATGGAACATGAATCCTTTGAATGAAATAAACTCTACCATCTCAATGAATGCAATACTGCAGCAGCAAGTTTATTTTGCAAATCCTTCTTATGCAGTGTACATATCTCGTATAATATCGAATTGGCAGTTCAGTATTATAGTAGCATTTAGATGCCGGTCAGTCACATTGATGTTATTTAATATGAATGCTTTGAAAAAACCATTACCATAATATTCATGTGTAGGTTGTTTTTTTTTTTTTCAGGTTACTATAAAATTATTCTAGTCAGACAATATTGTTGTTGTACATGAACTCTATATAGAGCGAGTAATTCATGGAGAGGATTCCGTCGATTAAGAGAATCCGGGTAAATGCCAAAATTTTAGACTTTGCCAAGAAAAATCATAAATCTTCTTCAGTATTACATATAGACTATTAAGTTGGCAACATTCATTTAATGTCCATAAACTTTGTGGCAAACACTACCGAAACTTCTGTAGGAATAGCATACCTCTGTGAAAATTGCTTTGAAATCAGAGAAACGCTTGGAAAATAGTATTGACATAGGAATCTTGAGTCACATAATCACTCTTTGCTTGTGCAATAACCCTGTTCCTAATTTCTTTCACATCAATATACACAAAAAGTTTCTTTGATATTATTATATGATTTTACTTGTATTGTCTTTCTATTTTTGGCACAAAGTTTATCGGGGGTTCATACTTCCTCCTGGTATTTGCTATGGAGATTTTGAGTCCTCTTTCTCCTACAATCCGTAAAATATATGGCTTATATAGCCAAGTTTCCAAGTTTAGGCCCCTGACATTGTGACGAGAATGCATTCTAAAAAGGATAATTGTACCCCTAAAAAGACAATGATATCTCTTGGAGAATCGGGGATAAAGCCAAAATTTGGGACCTTTCCAAGGAAAATTAGAGATCCTCCGGTATTATTACATGTAGACTATTTAGTTTGTCAACATTCATTTATTGTCCATAAAGTTTGTGTCAAAAACTTTGTTGTAGTTACCCATTATGTGAATGCCTTAGGACAGAAGCAATGAGCTTATGGTTTATACTCGTAATAATAAACAAGAAGGTGTAGGCACTCTAAGCTTAGCGGAATTGTAAATTATGTCAAAAGTGATTTAATGTCGATAAACTTAGTGTCAGAGACTACCATGACTTCTGTGAGAATGGCATACCTCTTTGAAAACTGCTTTGAAATCCTGTTGACATAGGAACCCTGAGTTAAATAATCACTCTTTGCGAGTGCAGTAACCATGTTCTTAAGTTCTTTTACATCAGATACACCAGTTTCCCTTATAATATTGTATGATTTTACTTGTACTGTCATTTGTGTTTTGTTACAAGCATTCTTATTGTCACTCCAGCATTCTCACTGTTTTTATAATGATTATCTAATAATATTACTCCAACCCTGGTTACTTTCAGACACTGCAATATTTGACAAGGTTCCTGTTTTTATATGATTGGATCTGTTGGGATCCGTAGATATGATTCATTCCTTCCCTTCTTAGCTCCATAATTGCCATTGTGTAATGTATTCAGTCAGTAACGATGAGGTTTTAAGTCGCTATTTTTATAAAGTACATCAAGTTACTGGTATGATGTAAAAACTTGGTGTACCATTATGTTAAAAGTGTCTTTGACGGAGCATTGTTCTGGCCTAAATTGTAGTTAATGGTCAGGTGACAAAATGCTCAAAAATGAAGATATGATATTTTCATTCTCTGTATTCACACCATCTATTTTGTTTTTCTTCATGTTCTATGTGACTTGTATAGTGACTTAGCATCCCGTCAAATTTTTTATGTTTAAAGGTGATATGTGAGTAAAGCATCTTATTGTAAAAGAAGTCAAAATGTAGAATTTACTGATACCTGTGCACAAAATCTGCAGTCAGTAACATTGGAAACGACTTTTTTTTTCTACAGCAGTGCACAACTCTGCTGACTGAAATTTAAATTCCCATTTGCCTCCGTTGCTGGCTTTGGGACATATAGAGGTATATTGTTGACTAATAATGCTTTCTGTCATGGAGAAGAAAGTTTCAATTCTATCATCTTGACAAATGCACTGTTATTTACACATGTACTTACATGTTACTTGCAGGCCCATGCAGTGATAGTCTGTACTGGTATAAAAGGCCATGAGCCTTTTTAGTTTCACCGTAACTTTACGATTTTCAGTTATCGAGGTGCCATTTTTCAGAACTTTCTGAAAATAGGAAATGTAATATTGATTCTTTTTTTTATTTAAATAGATTTCACTGAACATTTGACATCAGGCTGAGAAACTATGGACAAGAAAATTCAAACCAATAAATAGTATATAGAAAAACAAACATACAACAAAAATTCTTTGATCTCTTTTCCTTGACATATTATTATATCATTTTCGATGTCACATAATTGCATATTTATGCCCTGTGTTCACAATTTTTCGGTTGATAGTTATGGTCAGTGGGTATCTTCCCGGCTGATTTTTGTTGAACACATTAATGTGGTTTCCAAAATACTTAATAGAACCAGTGTCTTGGTTCAGTAATGAACACAGTGTTGTACGGACAATTACGACAAAATGATTTTAACTTTTAATGTTATTGGAAGAGTTATAAATTATTTACATAGCACTGACCTATAAAATCATATTCCACAAAAACAGGGTTCAGAGAATTATTTGCTCAAAGACACCAACTTTCTCATAACTTGTTTAGGATTTTCTTTTGAACCTCAGACACATGATCGATATTGTTACTAGAATGCTAGTAAGCTTCTGAACAGAATGTTACCAACACCTGCTTCTGACCAAATTAACTGTGGAATATGGGTCTATACGTCAACACATCACTCGATGTTCCTGTTTCTAATTTAGCTGAGTACACATTATTAGGATTACTTGGACGACATACTTAGATCGCCTCAAATAATTGTATGTTTTGAGGCAAACTTGCATATATTGAATGATGTTTAATTTCAGATTAGCCAAAAAAAAATTTTCAAAAATTTTGCAGTTAGCCGATTCTATCATTCCGCCGACGATATATTGAATGATGTTGAATTGTTATAAAGAAATAAAGTTTGTTAAAAATCATTTTATCTTCTCTCTTCATTGTTATTGTATTTTATTTTATTTTTTGGTCCAGTTAAGTTAACAACCTTAGTTTAGTTATTATAATTATCATTATTATTATTATTATAATTACTATTGTTAATGTAGAGGCTTTCCAGTCAGCATATAGAGAGAATCATAGTACGGAAACAGCATTGCTGCGTATGACTAATGATCTTCTCAACGCAGCAAATTAGGGCATGATTTCTATCCTTTGTTTGCTCGATCTTTCTTACGCATTAACACTCTTTGACCATTCAATACTTCTTAAACCCTTAGCAGTCACTTATGGCCGGTCTGGAAGTGTCTTACATTGGTTTACATCTTACCTGACTGATCGCACTCAAGTTGTTCTCATAGAGAGTAGCCTATACTAATTGTTCATAAGAATTTACCTTGAAATTTGGGATGCCCCAGGGCTCACTTTTAGGACCGGTTTTGTACACTATGTATACTCAACCACTTCCAAACATATTTACTGAATATTAGATGAATTATCATAATTATGTATCTTAATGATACACAAATCTACAAGTCTGCAAATTCTGACCACATTGATACCCTGAAAGCAGACTTACAAAAAAAAAAAAAAACTTCCACAAGCAAGCAAACGAAAACTGAATTATAGAAAAAAGACGAAATTATACCCTGCTCCACTGAGGGAAAGTTGAACTCCTTGTCTCTGACAGTTATTTTAGCTGACGGATGTGGAAGTGTTTTTTCTTATATATGACAGTATACTTAGGTGTATTCTTGGATAAGACATTATCAATGGAATATTACACAAATCGGCTAACTAGAACATCTTATGCTTAACCTAGAAGAATAGGTCATCTGGCAACATATCTCTCTGGAATTGCTGTTAAAAGTGTCATGTCATCTCCACCTTTGTACTATCACGATTAGATTATTGTACCTCGCTCCTGATAGGGTTGCCAGAGGACAAGCTTACCACACTTCAGAGGATTCAGCACAACGCAGCTCGCTTAGTCCTCAGAACAACCAGACACCACCACAGCTCAGCGATTCCTTCTAAAAACTTTTACGTTGGTTACTAATAAAAGCTAGAACTGACTATAAAGTAGCCAATTCTATTTCCGCATTCAGTCGTCGACTGCACCTACGTATTTGGGAAATCTGTTATCTACCTATGTGCCCCCAAGAAGTTTAAGGTCTGAAAGCGCCTTCTGTTCGTCGTTCTTATCTAGAAAATATGGTGATGGATTGATTCTAAGCCTATGTACTGCCCACGTGGTTCACTTGAATATTATCTGTTGAGCATTCCTTAATTAAGTAGAACAAAACAAACACGGTATCTGGGTTCTAGGACAGCTAATCCAGTACTCTTTATAAGTGAGACTGTTCACATTTGACATCTCAACTCACCCATACACACATATAAGCATTCACACGCACGCACTCGTCCACACAGACACGCATCCATATCCACATTCGCACATGCACCGGTTCATTCTCCCGCACACATCACATACACACACAACTAGGACTCTCCCTTTCGCACCACCCTAACCCNNCCCCCGCCACCACAACCCCACATACACACAAACCAAACACTTCCTATTCACACGTCTTTTACTTCCATCCTTTCATGTAGACTATATTAATTAGCATTGCATGGCATGGTTTAGGATATTATATAACAATAAAAATGATTGACTGGACCTCTTGCACGTACAATGGTATCCATAAGTCCCATAAGTATAATATTTAAACACTGTCAAATTAGCAAGCAATGTGAAACAATCTAAACAGATCTTTACAAGACCTCCAGATATTCCATTGCTGAGTTAAACATTGACTAATCCAACAGTTATTAGATTTACTTATGATAAGATAGCTATGTCACGTGAAAGCACATTTCATAAATTTGATCTTCACAGTGGTACCACAACAGAAGGCGCTATAATTATTGTCTCACTGTTCAGCATAGCCTATTTCCTCTTTCTCTTTAACTCATTGGCTATATTGGTTCATAAGCCAGTTCGCCTGTCTTTAGAGTTGGTCGCTCGTTCCACAAGCCGGTAGGTCAGAGAGTCGCTTGCTTGTTCACTCACTCACTCACTTACTCACTCACTCACTCACTCACTCACTCACTCACTCACTCACTCACTCACTCACTCACTCACTCACTCACTCACTTACTCACTCTTACCCTCGCTCCAAACTTATCTTTACTTATCTATGACTTTAGCGATCCACAGTGAATCATGTTAACCCTCTAGTGCCCACTGGTCCATAATTGGCAACCTAACTTCAAGGGTCCAGGATGGAGCAGAACTGATGATGAACCGACAATTCAGTGCCCGGAGGTCCAAATTTGACCCTAAATTTTTCACCTCTTAAATAGTGAAATTGTTCAAAATCAATGTTTTATTTGTATTTTGAGTGGCACTTGAGGTGTGTATGTGACTTTCCTACCAGTATTTCTATGCCTGGGCACTAGAGGGTTAAACTTCTACGCACATCTTTGACACCAGACTCTGTATCTTTAGATCTAAATCCTCACGCACTGGATATGTTAATCTTAATACTTTTTGCGTTATTGATAACACATCCGCAGTCTTTACTTTGAAATCGTGCTCTGAATGTGATTTTATCCGAATTATTCCGATTACACAGTAGGCAACAACACAATGATCCCTGAACGAAATTGGGATCAAGCAATATTTCACCCTTTAGACTTTGATGACTGAAAAGATGATGGAGGTAGGTAAATATGATAAAAGTTTTGACACTTAACTACAGCTCGAAGAGCACTGATAAAGGGCAGTTGAGACAAAGAAATCAAAGTCGACGCTTGTCGCGGCTTTGCGCATATAAGAGTTTGGTTGTTGTTGTTGTTGCTTCACCAATGTTTGTTATCGCTACATCGCAGTTATTGATTACGGTGAACTGGCAAACAGTTGCCATTCTTTGGCTGGGATTGCCACTTGTGGAGAATGAACTTCTTGTATAATTTTTCGAAGTGATTAAGATTGCAGCTCTCTACATGCGTTTTCTTTGGAATTTTAAGGAAGACGAAATGAAATTTAAACTATTTGCTTTAAAGATTCAAAATTCTTTTAAATGGACAGATCCAGTGAAGAGAGAGAGAGAGAGAGAGAGAGAGAGAGAGAGAGAGAGAGAGAGAGAGAGAGAGAGAG
>JAWQUT010001243.1:28341-44410 GCA_033807755.1 Ellobium chinense | reverse complement strand
CCTTTCCCTCCTGAGGAATGGAAAGTGATCTACGAACCGACCAAAGACTTAACAAAAATATAAGTAACAAATGATTATGAAAACATGTGAGCGTGTGTCCACGTACATATCAATATTTTGGGCTCTGGGAGATTGGAAAGGGGAGTAGGAAGTGATTCTATATTTACTAATAATTGTGTTTAATGTGCAAACTGGAGTAGATCATTCTCCTCTATATTATATTATAATAAATTTTATCTACTGATATGGTCTTGATCATCAGTATACTGAGTATCGTTTGATGTCATGACTACACCAGTTAAATTTTCAATCGTTATGTTTAAGTATTACCATTTAAACAACAACAACAACAACAACAACAACAACAACAACAACAACAACAAAAATCCATGTGTTCATGTGAAAAGCACTATCAATACTGTGTGGCATCGATACCAATATAACCAATTACAATTCATTGTAAATGGTTCTCACGGGTCAAGTTGTAGGATTCATTCAAGTTATCAGGGTAAAAAAGCTTGATCCGATATCTTCTCAACTCATCACACCCTCTCCCTCTCTCTTTTCCCAGCCACCAGAGGAAAAGATGGTGACGTTTTCTCCCGGTAGTTCAAAAGCTTTTAGATTTTGCAGGGGAACACAGATGGAAAGACAGTTAAGGGAGGAAGAAGCGGAGAAACAGCAGGATGAAAGGGAACAACTACTTCTTCATATACAGTAGTGGCTACACACGCTAGAGAGAATGGGTTTGACAGACAACAATTTCCTCTTACTCAAAGAGACCGTGAAAGATGTAAGGATTACTCTAAAGATGGAAATATTGATGATAATAATTACCTGTGCTCAGAACATTCCCCATAGCGAGATACAGAATGTACTCTTTCACAAGCCTTTTTCAGTCTGTAAGATAAGAATTAGTGCAACGATGAAATAGGTTTATACACACACACACACACACACACACACACACACACACACACACACACACACACACATACATACATACATACATACATACATACATACATACACACACATACACACACACATACACACACATACACACACACATAAACACACACACACACACACATGCACACACACACACACACACACACACACACACACACACACACACACACACACACTCTTCGTCCTAAGATAGATCATAGCAAATGATCAGCTGATGGCAGGAATTAACGACGGAATCTCTCTCGGTTAAATTTGATTGATCTTGCTCGGCCTGGTTGTTCTGAGATGTTAATTTGGGGCGTGAGAAAACAGGTGCAATCTTTCATGATATACTTTATCTTCAAATACAGTTCGTAAAACATTTGAAAAGTGGTTTCAGTGATTTTCCCAGCTTTCTGAATTTTCCTGTTGATTTTTACTTTATCTTTTTGTTTCGTATTTCCGCCCCAGATACGACTGTTATTTCTCCAGAGTGGTAAGGATTTGGAAATGAACTTGGCTCACATTTATCAAAAACAAATACAGGAACCAATATAAAAAAGTACCGGCTCAACCAAGACATACCTGGAGTTGGAGGAGAGAAAATGATCTTGTTCCTGAAATAACTTGCGATAAATAAAAATCACAAACTCCACGTCAATTGACACAAATGAACCCATATAATATTAAGTACTCGAAGACCAATGATACAGAAAACTGAGACATCTTACTAACATATTGTTGCACCTCTAGTGACACGAAGGATTCTGTCAGATGTTGAGACTAATGTACAAAACACTGTTAAGGTTTCAGCCATGTAAGTGGGAGTGAAATATCAGACGTCACATACCGTGAAATGTCCGTTTTCTTTTCAAAATTAATTAGCAACAATAACCAGTGGTCATATAACATCGTTCCAACGTCAGAAAGGCAAGTATATATGTTCAAGTCTTACCAGGTAACTCAGCCTGTCTCGGACCAAATTGGACAAACACATCGGCTAAACTAATATCATATATTTTATTATGAAGCCAAACCAGGCGTCAGCTCATTCCGTACTCTGAATATAAACACGTGTAACTTTAAAGAAAGTGTTAGCTTAAACATCATAATATCTACTGTCTCTATGGTTTCTTTCCAACTGTGATGTGAAATCGCGGCTAACGTTCTTGTAGTCAGGATGCACTTCTGTCAGTCAACATTGCTCCAGCTGTCTGTTTTCATCAGCAGTGATTCCTGTATCTAGTTACAGCTCGTTAACTTCTCTAGGAACATTATAGTAAGGAAAACACGTTAGATTTTTTGTTTGTTTCTGGATCAAGCTTTGGGCCATCTTCAAATTGTAATATGTCATTACATTATATCCATCCAATATTCTCTGTTTGGTGGGTAAATAAATAAAAACTCTGCAAGAAAAGTAATTGCCTGGTGTGTTTAAACGGAAGGTCATCAGTGAAGAAGTTGCATAGGCTTGCTGGTGATCGCTCTCGACAAAATATAAAATATGAATTTTATAGCCGGTTTTGTTACTCAGATTCTCAGTTTCTTGCTTCCTCAGTACTGCATTTGCGCCTCATGAATATACAAACTACAGCCAAACGGGTAAATACCATAGTAAATATAAGTGTTAAGATCCTGTTTATGAAGTGAAATGTATTGAACAAATACAAACATTATAAACTGGTTAGGTCTTTTAGCGATACTGAAATCGTGTTAAATGATATTTATTCTACTACGTTTTACTTCATAAGCAGGATCTTGAGAAGTGATTACTATGTGCATACTTACATGTAATGAAGGAACAAAAATCAGGAGCGCTTGTCCTACCTCTCCTTAATGGCTCAGTGAGAATCAAAAGTTGTAATCTGACCGATAAAAGCCAACCTGGCATGCAGGGTTCTGTACTGTAGAACGAAACTTCACGTGACGTTTGTCGTTGAAGAGTTATCACTGCACTGTAGCGAACACTTTGGTCTTCTTCTCTTCTTAGTGTGTGTGTGTGTGTGTGTGTGTGTGTGTGTGTGTGTGNGTTACCTGCCTTCCAGGATCGTAAAGACGAATTGGACAGCTGGCTCCTGCGCTTCGAACGGTTTGCGGAGACGGCCAAATGGCCTAAGGACACATGGACGACCTCTCTCTCTGCCTTGCTGACCGGAAGAGCTTTGGACTGCTTCTGTCGTCTCTCCATGGATGACGCCAAGGATTACGACAAAGTCAAAGAAGCCCTTCAAAGGAGGCACAACTTAACAGAAGATGGCTACCGGCTCATGTTCCGACAGTCCAGGCCCGAAGACGGACAGAATGTTGGCATGTTCATTACGAGAATTAAAACATACTTAAACCGGTGGGTGAAGTTATCGAAGACAGAAGAAACCTTCGACGGCGTAAGGGATCTCTTCATCAAGGAGCAGTTCATGGATGCATGCCCCTCCGATTTGGCTACCCACGTCAGGGAGAAGAAGTTGAAGACCCTAGACGACGTGATCAACACAGCTGAGGCATTCCTAGTGGCAAGGAACAGGCAGCTGAGGGACAGTACCAAGCAATAGAGTCAACCAGCAAGTGCGAGGCCTAATGGCAACACAGGGAATACTCCACAGGTGTGCCAATTTTGCCAGAAGCCGGGGCATAAGGCAGCGGATTGCTACAAGAAGGCAAGTGACAAGGGCAAGGGCGAGATGAAGTGCTACGCCTGCGGGAAGCTAGGCCATACAGCAAAGAGGTGCCCATCCCAGACGGACTTGGGACGGGGCAAGCCCAGCAAGGCTGGGGCGGCCGTAGTGATGGCGGCGGAGAATGTGTCGTCAGTGCAGGACCTGGCGACGGCTGACACCAACATCAACGTGCAAGCGGTGCTGAGGGACGGGAAATTTCAGTTTGAGGTGCCTGTTACGTGCGGAGGATGCAGTGACAGAAGATCCGNGTCCCATTTTGGTAAAAACGGGTCACGGCAAACAAGATAAAATGTTAAAAGTCCAAACCATCCTCTTTCTGAGCGAGTTCCACTTTACTTCCCCCTCTGTGGATGGAATTTGACCGTAGAAGGTATAGCTATAATACAACCAGCTGGATGTTATTTAGTTCTTCCTTCAGTTGCCAGTAAAATTATAGGCTGCTTCTAAACGCTTCCCAGCTGGAGCCAAGTTCCCGAGCAATATATTTTTAGCCGCGCCATCCCAAACGGTGTCTGGGTTTTGCCTTATGCCTGGGTGAAAGGTCAGAATCGTGCTGTAATCTTCGATGTTGACTATTAGGCTGATAGGGGCAATCTATAATCAGGAACAAGTGATGTGCTTAGCATGCTTGCCAATATGACAGAAACAAATTATTTTGTTTTGTTTTGTTTTGTTTTGTTTTGTTTGTTTGTTTTGTTTTACTTTTGTTTTGTTTTGTTTTGCTTTGCTTTCGTTTTGTTTTTGTTTTTGTTTTGTTTGTTTTGTTTTGTTTCTTTCCTTTTCCAAGCCTAAGAAATGTTTCAAATACCACAAATTTAAGACTTAGCATTGAAGAGCTTTGTTTTTTTGTAATGGTGCTACAAATCAACAGATTCCTTGCATTTTCCTCTCTTTTACACAGATCTGAAGAGGGTTTAGAGTTGGGAAGAAGGCTCATTTTACTGAATTTCTGCTGGACTAAAAAAAAAACATGCTAAGATTTACAATCAAGCCCGGGGACGATGGGTGTAGCAGCTAGTGATTATTCCTTGTAGCCCAGCACAAAATCAGTGAACGAGTAAATGAGTTTGGGAAAACTTTAATAGTTGTAACGGATGTTCTTGCCTAAACTAGACTGAAGACAAGGAGAATTACGCAATGACAAAATCGCTCAGAAAGGTGAACACTCCCACCTATCCACAAATCCGCAAACACCCCATTTGAAATACATATGCAAAGACACAAACATAATTTATAGCTGAGATTCAATATAAAATATGCCCTTGGTATACTTATTATTAAGGTATACTTCATATCGCAGCCCACTTCATTAACCCTTGTTATGCGGTGATAGAATATATAAGCAACCAGCAGAAGGTCGAGCCCGAGCAGCCCCGCGCTACGAGAATTAAGGAAATGATAGAATAATAATGAACCTGTGCATGTAAAATCCATTCCTTATCACGTGGCAGATCTACACTTATTAAGTGAATATTTACTGTCGAGATTCGAATGTATGTACACACAAGGAGATAAAAATCAACATTTATTTGCTCGGAAGGGAGTAATTATATAATAATTACAATTATGGCGCTCTGTTTGTCTATTTGTTAGTACTGTACTGCCCAATAATCAACTACACGAGCGAGAAATGAAAGGAAGGGGGGGGGGGGNGGGGGGGGGGTGTCAAGAAGTTCGAATTACGTATAAACAGGTAGAATGACACCTCGTTATTAAGTTATTATATCAGTTCGTATACCTCGCTATTAGGTATGCATTTCACATGGTTATATTCATATTTCCCTCTAGTAAGTACAGTAGAACCCCTATACAACATATGCCCTTGGTGCATGGAAAAATTATACTTAGAATATACTTAATATCGAGTTCTACCTCAAAATGAATTGATAGAATAATAATGAATTCTTGCATGCGAGATTCATATTTAATTACAAGATGAGTCTGAGCATGAGTTCCAGTCTCTGATACTATTAAGATTATCCTTTACTCTCATTCCTTGGGCGAACAAAGCGATTCATAGAGATGGATTTACGAATTACATTAATTTCGTTGGAATACTCTACAGAAGAACACTTTCACGAACTAGATCTAGGTCATCAAATACAGTTTTGGGTCCCGGGTCGTCATTTTTTCCATTGCTTTGCACTTACGTGACCTCTGTTCTAACCAGGTGACCCCCGACTGACTTCCGTAGGCAGCTATCGGACTTGGCGTGCGTGAACTTCCAAGGGCAATATCTGAAGTAAGGTTTTGGGGAAGCGGAAAAGTAAAAAAAACCAATATTTTTGTACCCGGGGGGAGGGAGAGGGTGCAGGGCTGTGGTGCGGTTGAGAGGGGGAGGGGGGGACCTTACATTTTGTGTGTCTATGTGAAAAACGTACAGACGTGTGTTGTTCAAAGTTATTCACCAAAAATCATTATCTTTCTGCATTAGGGAACAAAATTTAGGTGGACAACCCAGGCAAAAAGGGAAAGGTGAAGCGCAACAGGAAAAAGCCCACCGCTTGATTGCAAGTAAAGCGAGTTATTTTTTTCAATGCAATAGAACAGGAGGAAAATGGGAGAGTTATTACCAGTTTACTTTGTGCGAAGAACACGGTTTTTCCTCTGATATACTAAATGGTGCATGCAACTGTGTGCAGCGCATATTTGATCAAGCAGGAATGCAAGCTTTCGGTAACAGAGATAATAAGGAAAAGTTCATGATAAAATCTTCACAAAATAGTAAGTGTAAACCCTGTAAGGCCATTTTTCGACACGGCCTGCAAGACCCATAGAGATTTATTCAACAACGCTAAGAAAAGGTTTAGTACCACGAGATTACGAGCGGACTTCGAGAACATGAAGCGTTTAGGGAAACAATACAAACTTGCATCTAAACAAGCAGATTGCGCGGAGAGTTGCAACAACTTAAAAGGCGGCATGACACAAGGAACTACCGGGCTCTTCTAAACCGTTCTCGAAAAAGTCTGACTCAAACTCCCGAAGGAAAAGATATAGAACAATTTCTGAACTCAGCCAGTGAAGCGCCACTTACAAATAATGAGGTCATGGAACCAAACCCAACCAAAAACTTGACAAACCAATTTGAGATGCTGAAATAAAGAAGTATAATAGTGGATATTATCTCAAACGAATACATTTAAAGCTCCAAACGCATCATGTTACTACTGTATCATAAACGTTTCAATATGGCCGTCAGCTACGGCATTCTAAGATAAGATAAGATAAGCTTATTAATCCTTATGGAAATTTGCTCTAAACATATGTAGCGCACACACACACACACACACACACACACACATACACACACACACACACACACACACACACACACACACACACACAAGTAGGCATACACACCCCATCCCGTCCTCCATCCGCATAACATAAGAATATATATTAACAAAGCATTTTACACACTATTACTTCTCAGTTTCCTTGATGTTGAAGGTACGAACGATTTACTATACCGCTCAGTTCTTGCATGGTTGTAAAAGGCGGTTACTTCTATGTCATTTGTTAGAGGGTGGGTACTGTCTTCTAGTAGAACTTTTGCTTTTATCAAGGACATTCCAGCAAAAAGATTATCAAGAGATGGAAAGTCATTATTTATTACCTTTTCTGATTTGTGTACAAGTTTATTCAGTCTTTCTTTGTCTCCGATTGTAATATTCCCACCCCAACAACTGATTCCAAATGTAAGGATACTTTGAATGATGACATTGTAGAAATTTATCAATGCAGATTTGTTGACTTTAAATGATTTGAGATTTCTAAGGAAATTTAGTCTTTGATTAAGTTTCTTACTCAGAGCGACAATGTGTGGGCGCCAGTTAAGTTTATTATCAATGGTAATATCAAAAAACGTGTACTATTCAACAAACTCTACAGATTCATTATCAATAATAATTCTACTCGATCGAATCAAGGACAGTTGGAAATTTAAAGCCTTTTTATAAGATAAAAAGGCGCCAAGGACAATCCAGAAAACTACAGACCTATTGCCCTTCTGAGCTGTCTTGGAAAATTATTCACTGCTGTTCTGAATACTTGACTCTGTTCATACATCGAAAACCACAAGTTATTCGGAGAGTAATAATTGGTATTTAGGGAGAGGTATTCGACTGTCGACGGTACCCTCAAATTAAATTCACTCTCTGAAATTATGAGACAGGACATTATCTTCGCTGCTTGTATGGATTTGAAACGGGCATTCCTAAGAATCTGTAGGCCTTTATTATTCGTGAAACTGCATGATATTAAAACAACCATACAACTATGTTTATGTGCCAGGTCGGAAAAAAGAGAAGGGGAGAGCCTCACCCCGATACTGTTCTCTCTCGATCTTAACGATTTGCTCGAATATCTTTGTACTAGGATTGAAAATCCAATATCAGTAGATTTTGTTAGTAACAATGTGAGACAGTACATTAGTTTGCTTCTGATAATTTTTGCAGATGACACAGTCGTGTTGGCGAAAGTTAAAAATCAGCTGCAGACTTTATTACAAGAATACGAGAATTATTGCCAACTTTGGAAGTAAATATCAATGTCAACAAAACAAACAGGAAAAGCTTACATGAACCCAAATAACAAGGAAGTGAAGGTTGTTAATAAATTCAGGTATCTGGGCGTGACGCTCAGTAAGAATACAGAAAGCTAGAAAAGCTGTTTACGTGCAAAATAAATGGCATTTCCATGGACTGTCAAACTGATCTATTTTCAAAAACTGTAGATCCGATATGGGTGTGAAATATGGGGTTTCCAAAAGTGCGCAATTCTCGAACAATTTAGACTGAAATATTTGAAATTTCTTTTTATAGTTAAGTCAAGTACTCCCAGCGATTTGATTTATTGCGGGGGTAAACTTATGGCTGGGAAGAGAGACAAACTTTCATATAATATTATGGTTTTTAAAAAATATGCATGATAGAAAAACAAGAGGACGAAAATTTTCGGTAGCTAAATTACATGAAGCAGATTTTGTTTGATACACGTTTTTATTATACCTGGACTACTCAACAAGATATTATACTGTAACGTTTGCATGTTTGGCTCCGCCCCCTTTTGCCTCAGGCGTTTACTCTGTGCGGTTACCTAGATTCCGGGTAATTTTTTTGTTCTTTTATTTTTCTTTCCCTCTCTGTACTCTCGTGGGTTTGAGGGTTTGTTTATTGGGCAATGATCCCGACTGAACTCTAGTAGTAATGACTGGAGCGTTCTGAAAGGAGTATTTATAGCTCAGTAACTGTGAGTGTCTGACCACGGCCCGTTGAGAACTTTCTGGAAATGCCAAGACGGTTGAAGTCAGTTGTCGAGCTTTCGGGAAGTTCGATTAGGAAATATATTTAAGGGCGTAAGTGTTTGAGGTGTGGGTATGAAATGCGAAAGCTCAAGTGTCGTTTGGTAAGCAATGCCTGGCTCTCTTGTGCCAGTGTTGTAAATAAACGTTTATTTTCTTCAGTATCAAATGATATTCATTGACAGCAAAAGGTAAGCGTTTTGAGTAGTAGCTGAGTGATCANGTAATATTCCCACCCCAACAACTGATTCCAAATGTAAGGATACTTTGAATGATGACATTGTAGAAATTTATCAATGCAGATTTGTTGACTTTAAATGATTTGAGATTTCTAAGGAAATTTAGTCTTTGATTAAGTTTCTTACTCAGAGCGACAATGTGTGGGTGCCAGTTAAGTTTATTATCAATGGTAATACCAAAAAACGTGTACTATTCAACAAACTCTACAGATTCATTATCAATAATAATTCTACCCGATCGAATCAAGGACAGTTGGAATTTTAAAGCCTTTTTATAAGATAAAAAGGCGCCAAGGACAATCCAGAAAACTACAGACCTATTGCCCTTCTGAGCTGTCTTGGAAAATTATTCACTGCTGTTCTGAATACTTGACTCTGTTCATACATCGAAAACCCCAATTTATTCGGAGAGTAATAATTGGTATTTAGGGAGAGGTATTCGACTGTCGACGGTACCCTCAAATTAAATTCACTCTCTGAAATTATGAGACAGGACATTATCTTCGCTGCTTGTATGGATTTGAAACGGGCATTCCTAAGAATCTGTAGGCCTTTATTATTCGTGAAACTGCATGATATTAATATTGGTTGCAAAATGCTACACATCATTAAATCTATGAACAATAACATAAACTCGAGTCTTTGTATAAATAACAACCATACAACTATGTTTATGTGCCAGATCGGAAAAAGAGAAGGGGAGAGCCTCACCCCGATACTGTTCTCTCTCGATCTTAACGATTTGCTCGAATATCTTTGTACTAGGATTGAAAATCCCATATCAGTAGATTTTGTTAGTAACAATGTGAGACAGTACATTAGTTTGCTTCTGATAATTTTTGCAGATGACACAGTCGTGTTGGCGAAAGGTAAAAATCAGCTGCAGACTTTATTACAAGAATACGAGAATTATTGCCAACTTTGGAAGTAAATATCAATGTCAACAAAACAAATAGGAAAAGCTTACAGGAACCCAAATAACAAGGAAGTGAAGGTTGTTAATAAATTCAGGTATCTGGGCGTGACGCTCAGTATGAATACAGAAAGCTAAAAAAGCTGTTTACGTGCAAAATAAATGGCATTTCCATGGACTGTCAAACTGATCTATTTTCAAAAACTGTAGATCCGATACGGGTGTGAAATATGGGGTTTCCAAAAGTGCGCAATTCTCGAACAATTTAGACTGAAATATTTGAAAATTCTTTTGATAGTTAAGTCAAGTACTCCCAGCAATTTGATTTATTGCGGGGGTAAACTTATGGCTGGGAAGAGAGACAAACTTTCATATAATATTATGGTTTTTAAAAAATATGCATGATAGAAAAACAAGAGGACGAAAATTTTCGGTAGCTAAATTACATGAAGCAGATTTTGTTTGATACACGTTTTTATTATACCTGGACTACTCAACAAGATATTATACTGTAACATTTGCATGTATTGGCTCCGCCCCCTTTTGCCTCAGGCGTTTACTCTGTGCGGTTACCTAGATTCCGGGTAATTTTTTTGTTCTTTTATTTTTCGTTCTTTTATTTTTCGTTCCCTCTCTGTACTCTCGTGGGTTTGAGGGTTTGTTTATTGGGCAATGATCCCGACTGAACTCTAGTAGTAATGACTGGAGCGTTCTGAAAGGAGTATTTATAGCTCAGTAACTGTGAGTGTCTGACCACGGCCCGTTGAGAACTTTCTGGAAATTCCAAGACGGTTGAAGTCAGTTGTCGAGCTTTCGGGAAGTTCGATTAGGAAATACATTTAAGGGCGTAAGTGTTTGAGGTGTGGGTATGAACTGCGAAAGCTCAAGTGTCGCTTGGTAAGCAATACCTGGCTCTCTTGTGCCAGTGTTGTAAATAAAAGTTCATTTTCTTCAGTATCAAATGATATTCATTGACAGCAAAAGGTAAGCGTTTTGAGTAGTAGCTGAGTGATCAACCCTGTCCCTCTATTAAACGTCTGTGCCTGGTCAGTTATTGCTGCTACAAACCGGGGGCTCTTCTGGAATCAATAAGATCTGCGAGATGTCTCGAGATAGATCAGTGAGATCTGCGAGAGGCTCGGTGATCCGGATTTGCACAGATACTGAAGTGATTTGCGTACTGTTCGTAGAGGACTAATATACGGATATCTAGAATATGGCCGAAACAGTTGCTAGGCTTCGCCAAGAGGCAGACTGGCGACGAGAGGCGGAAATTTATCAGGGAAGGCCCGGAAAAATAGAGTTAAGACAGTAGCGAATAGAGCTAGAGAAAATGAGGTTGGAGAAGGAAGACAGAGAAGCACAGCGACAGCATGAAAAGAAAGAGAGAGAAGCCCAGCAACAGCACGAAGAGAAACTGTGACAGCATCAATTGGAGCTGGAGAGAATCCGCCATGGGAATGGAAACAGCGAGACACCGTTGGCAGCCACCACGACAGCCAGCTCGAAAGGGCTGAAACTACTTGCATTTCAGAACAGGAAGGACGACTTGGACAGCTAGTTACTGCGCTTTGAAAGGTTTGCGGAGACGGCTAGTTGGCCCGAGACCACGTGGAGGGTCAGTAGGTCCCATTGGTAAAAGCACCAACACCTCATCGCCTGGACGGAATTCCCTCTCCTTCGCCTTCCGATTGCCCGCCCTGTGCCCGCCAGGCAGCTTCTGTCTCTACCCTGCTGACTGGGAGATTCTTGGACTGCTTCTGTAGGTTGTCAATTGAGGAGGCCAAGGACTACGACAAAGCCAATGAGGCCCTGCAGAAGAGGTACAATCTGACTGAGAATGGCTATTGGCTCATGTTTAGACAGTGCAAGCCTGAAGATGGAGGAGGGGGGGGGGAAGATGTGGACGTGGGCATGTTCCTAACCAGAATTAAAACCTACCTGGAGCGCTGGGAGTAGCTGTCTAAGACAGAGAAAATCAATGAGGGCGTCCGAGGTATGTTTATCAAGGAGCAGTTCATGGATGCCTGTTCGTTGGATCTTGCTACCCATATGAAGGGAAAGAAGCCAGAGCTAGAGGAGGTGTTCAGCCTGGCAGAAGCTTTCAACTCAGCAGCAACACCAAACTGTCTAACCAGCCATCGCGACAGAGACCCAGCGGCAACGGCGGAAACAGTAGCCCTTTGATTTGTCACAAATGCCAGAAGCCAAGACATAAGGCGACAGAATGCAGCAAGGACAACGACAGAGGTGATGTGAAATGCTGCGCTTAAGGAAAGCCAGGACACACTAAGAGAATGTGCCCAGCGCAGCAAGACGGGGACAAGTCAAGCCTAACAGGGCGGGGGCGGCTGTAGCGATTGCGGCGGATGAATTGCTGTCTGGACAAAATCTGGTTGCGGCTGACACCAGCATCAACGTGCAAGCGGTGGTGAAGGACGGGAAACTCCAGTTTACGGTACAAGTTATGTGCGGGTTGTGCAGTGACGGAAGGTCCGTGGAAGACCTGATACTACCAGTGGTGAAAGGCTTAATTGATGATCAAGTTGTGGATGACATAAGAGACACCGGCTGTGAACGTGTTGTGGTACAGCGGAGGCTAATGAGCGACGGGCAGCTCACCGACAAGAAGAGGTTGATTGCGAAGATCGACAACTCCATGCTGGTGGCCGAGGAGGCCATCATTGATGCCTTACCTGACGGGCAGGGTGACGGCACTGTGCATCCTAGAGGCCATCTGAAATGTCGACGGCACAAGGGACCCATGCGACCCTGATACTGTGATGGTGAGAGCGGTGACCACGAGAGCCCAGAAAAAGAGGAAAGGCCAGTCCACATCGCTGAGGATGCCAAAGACGGAGTGGCACGTGGGAGTGGACAGAAAGGAACTTGTCCGACTCCAGGAGGAGGATGAAACCTCGTGAAGTTGGAGCAGAAGAAAAATCCAAAAGAAAAAGGCAACAAATCTGTAAGCCTTGAAAGGCATCAAGGTATTTTGTTCATGATCTGCAAAGACCCAAAGTAAATGACCACCATAAGGCAAGTAGTACTGCCCGAAAAACTACGGGAGTACGTGATGAGTGTTGCCCATGATTCAACACATCTCGGACATAGACTCGGGGTCAAGAAGACCAAGGACAGAGTAATATGTAACTTCCACTGACCTGGTGTAGAAGGTGACATCATGAGACACTGTTCGTGTAATGTCTGCCAGAATATGGTGCATAAGGGTGCGACCCCAAGAGTACCGTTGCAGAGCATGCCAGTTATTGATGTCCCGTTGAAACGAGTGGCTGTGGACCTCATGGGACCTACTGACTCTCCAAGTAAAGATGAACATCGGAATATTCTGATCACTGTCGACTACGCAATTGGTTATCCGGAGGCAACTCCTCTGAAGAAGATAGATGCGGAGACTGTGACAGAGGCACTAGTCAATATCTACAGTTTGGGTGTGCCTGAAGAAATCCTATCAGACCAACGGACCCAGTTCATGTCGGATGTCATAAAGGAAACGAGCAGGCGGGCATTCAACAGTCGGCTACCTCAGTCTGTCACCCGATGTGCAACGGGCTGGTAGAGAGATTCAATGGCACGCTGAAGAAGACCTGTCGCTAATTATGCGAGGATCACCCCGACTAATGGCATAGATACTTAAACCTGTTGCTTTTTGCTTACAGAGAAATTTCGCAAGAATCGACCAAGTTTGCCTCGTTTGAGTTGCCGTATGGGAGGACCGTGAGGGGGCCAGTGCACATTCTGAAGACTAAGGAAGCATAGCAGCCAGAAACAAAGATTAGTTACCAGTGCGTAATGGAACTGCGTGAAAGGCTGAAGGAAACCTTGAACTTGGCCACGGAGGAGCTCTCCAAGGCATAGGGCAGGCAACCGGAAGGCGAAGGAGAGGGAATTCCGTCCAGGCGATGAGGTGTTGTTGCTTTTACCAACCAACATCAACAAGCACTTGGTCCAATGGAAAGGGCCATACAAGGTCGTCTCTGTCATGGCATCAACGAGTCAAGATGGGTGCGAAAGAGATCTTGCACACTATTCTATTCAGGAAGTACATCCCAAGGAAGACAGAGAAATGTACTCCAGGAAGAGCGCAGGCAGCCGATGCAGTAACAGAGCATGTCCCTAAGACAACTACGGACCCTGTTGTGGGGATAGCTCTTGAAATGGACCACTGCATCGACGCAACTCCACATTGACATGAAAATCGCTGCGCTACAACGCTGGAACAACCGCAGCAACTCGATAACGAAATAGAGGAGTACCAGCATATCTTCACTGACCTCCCCGGATGCTGCCGGCTAGGTGAGCACCGCGTCGACTTAACGTCGGACTCCAGTTCGACGACGGCCATACCCGGTGCCCTACACTATGCGCGACTCCTTAAGGGAGGAATAAATTTAAGCACCATGGAAAGACTGGGCGTCATTCGCAAGAGCATATCTTCCTATGCCTCACCAGTGGTCGTCTTTAAGAAGAAGGACGACTCCAACCAAATCTGCGGACTACAGAAACCTGAACAAGATCAGTCTTCGACTCCAATCCGACAGCAACCCCGTTGATTGTGTTCCAGAGCCTGTCCAAGGGGAAGGTTTTCACTCGGATTGACTGAGCAAGGGATATTGGCAAGTGCGAATCCGAGAGGAGGATATTCACACAACGGCGTTCATCATCATGGGCGAACAGTATACGGTTCGTCCGGATGCCCTTCGTTATAATGAATTCAGGGGCCACATTAAACAGAATCGTGACGCCAATGATCCAGGGAATGGACAATGTGACAGCGTATGTAGACGATCTGCTCATCCACAACGAAATATCCAACGAACATGCAAAGACCATCAGAGAACTGTTGCTGTGGATGGATCTGGCTGGACTTTCAGCGAGACCCTCCAAGTGCCTCATCAGGACATTTGAAGTGGACTTTTGTAGGACATTGAGTAGGCAGAGGGACAGTTGATTTGCTGGAAGATAATGTATGTAAGGTATAAGATGCACCCACACCTAATACCAAAAAAAAAAAAGTAAAAGCATGTTTGGGGTTAGTAGGATACTGTCAAGAGTTTGTTCAAAACTTTGCGGTTGTCGCGGCGCCACTCTCTGGTCTACTTAGGAAAGGTCAACCTAATGTGATCCGGTCAGGGCATGCACAGGAAAATGCATATACAGTTTTGAAAAAGGCAATAGTTTTCAAAACCTGTGTTACACTTGCCTGACTTTTCAAAGGAATGTGTCTTTGCCACTGATGCATCAGATCGTGGTTTCCCTACTCTTATGCAGGAGTACGAAGGAAAGATGTACCTTGTTGCATACGTTAGTCGTAAGCTGTTACCTCGAGAGACAAAGTACTCAGTCACAGAGCGCGAGTGTTTAGCTATCATTTGGGCAGTAAAGAAATTTGTTTCGTATTTGTACAGAAAGGAGTTTGTACTCCAAACTGACCATCACTCATTGGAGCTCTTAAACACGGCCAAATTTGAAGTCCAAAGTTATTGAGATGGAGCTTGTTTCTCCAGTCATACCGATTCACGATTTGGCACGTAGGGAAGAGAAAACGTCAGCGCCGACTTCTTGGGTCATGTAGGATAGTTTGTTTTGTGAAGATGTGGATGTTTACTTGAACAGTGTCCAGAGCAGCGATGCCAAAGCTGGCTATTTCTTTTCCAATGCAGTTGGTTGTATTGTTTCACTTGTAACACTACAGTTACACACAGTACTATCTGTGTTCACAGTTAAACCTCTTGTTATATCTTGATGCCATTGTTGCTAATTAATCTTAGTGTAAATGTTATAAATGGATCCAAACCAACCATAGTTGAATTTTGTGGTTATCATTTTGGAATATGTTAATATCCTCAAGAAAGTTCTTTTGCAGTCCAAGATTGGGCAGTACTGACAATGTATCTTCTTCACCTAAACATAATTCTGGTGAGGGTAGACTTTGCGCAGTGGTCGTTTTTTTTTTTTTTTTTTT
>JAWQUT010001243.1:0-11519 GCA_033807755.1 Ellobium chinense | reverse complement strand
GGGGGAATATATACAGAAAGCTCGGAAGCAACCACAGTACGTAAACCGTGTGGAGATACTCTTGCATAGCTCGGATCTTTGAGTGCTGACCGGTATGCCAGAATGAAACGAGACTTAGTATTCAAAATCAAATTGGATATCGTGAAACAGATAGGTGATATCGCAGGTGGTTACAAATTCACATGATACCTACAGGTTATAACTGTACGCGCCATTAAGGTAACTAACTAACCTAAATTGTGATAATATAATTTTTTTTTTTAATTTTTGAATAAGGGAGGTCATTGTAAACGACATGAAGGTGAGAGAACCTTGGCTGAAGATTAGATTGAAACTCTGTCCTTGCGTCTGCTCAAGTGCACTAGACACTTTTCGAGCATTCAAGTATTATCATGCTGATCTTAGTCTGTCCGTGTGTCACGATAACTCAGTACTGGTGTGATAACATTCACTGTTAGAACACTGTCACGTCCACCTGAGCAGCCATCAAGTGCACCACTCCTTACATGTTACTCTTCTCTACACTCTTACTTCTTTCAAACATTTAACACGCCTTGCTTGTTCATTTTCTCTCTCTCTCTCATTATTTTCTCTTTCACTCCCTCACTTTCAGCACTATTCTAGCCCTCATTCGCCTGATCCGTGGGAGACAAGTTGAAATTTTATCAGATCAGTCATGATGCGCTTGTGGGATGTGGGTGGTGAGGGAGGGTAGGGATTGGGGCGAGGGATGGGGATATGGTGGAGAGAAGGGGGTTAGATTGGTGAGGTTGGGATGTGGAGAAAAGTGGCGGAGTGTTGGGAGAGAGAGAGGGAGAAAAAGAGAGAGAGAGAGAGGAGAGCGAAAGAAAGTTTGTTTCTCTTTTTCAAATTCCTATATGTATATATTACTATTTATTATATTTATTATTAATTAATTGCAGCCAGTGGTATGGTAAGATAGGAGAGTAAATTTGAGATAGTGAGATGTCTGCACTATCTTGAGTATTTCAACAGATAAGTCCTACATGACGAGTTATAGAGAGAAGAACTTTTGCGAAGTCGAAAAAAAATAAAATGCATCTCATGTCTGAGCTTGAATACTGATGGGCAGATGTTGGAAGAATAGGATTGACTAACACTAATTATTATTACCATCTGAGAAAGAGATAACAAGTCATGCCAGTTATTTTTTGTTGTCAAAATTTCCCTTTGTTTGTCCTATAGGATATTCTTTTTGCAGTGCCATGCAGTGTAACTCGTTTCTGTCATGCCTTCAGCACACATGCTACATAGTAATTATAACACTACTAAGAGATATATTATCGTAAATAAAGTCCATCCAATTTATTATCGATTAAGGTTATTGACATGAAGATTATTATATTGGACACTCAAACCTAGAAACTGATTTCCGTATGGGGCAGGGTTAAAAAAGAGAAGGCACATTACAATGTCGTCTAAAGATCGTCCCAAGCTTGCTGTTTTTTGGTTTTTTTTTCTTCCTTACTTGCCCGTAATTCCAAGCCAAGCTCTCGGCGAGAGTATCGTGAAATATTGACATTGTCTATGGTATTTGTAAGAGCTCCGGTTTCAACAAGCGTCTGTTGCAGTGCCGTACGGTGTACAAAAAAAAGGCAATCCTCTAATATGATTATCGTGATCGCTAACCGGGATACGTTTTTTGCTCTTTGCTCCTGCATCAGAGCTGCAACGGGGAAATGAGCAGAATTTCTATAATGCTTTGCGGTGCACCGAAAGTAAGAACTGGGCAAAATGACGACCACCACCTACGGGTTTAATGTTGTTTTTTATCAACAGCTTTGTGTGGGAGGAGGAAGTGGCAAGAATCTGCAGTGGTATGTATGATAATACATGAAACAAAAATATATGAGTATTGCAAGCACCGCTTGCAAGGTAGCACACGCTTATCTAAGCTCTTCAGTATTAGTCGCAGTTATCTTGGATTGCTTAGACACTCATACTTCTGGTGCCTGCAATTTTCCAGGGACCACCCATAGAATAAAAGGACTGTCACTTTCGTTCACCTGCGGTGATCAAATTAAGGTAGCTCTGACTGCTTATTTTAGGGATAGGCGATTTGCAAACTTACTGGTTATTTAATTGCTATTAACAACTAAATACATCGAGAAAGTCGTTAGTTATAAAACGGCGCCACAGCATTTCGCATATTCATGAAATTTTAATTGTAATAGCCTAGATCCTGTGTCTCGAAGTAGTCAATGACCTCACTCATGTGATGAGGAGAAAATTAAAAGTGTTTTTCACTGTCCTGAAGAACTTAATGAGATGAGTTAAGCAACTCTATGCTTGTTAAATGACATATCAATAGCGACCAATCAATTCAGGACTGAAACAAATTGAATTATATAGGTATAACTTTATTCTAAATTTGTGGACTAAACACTCTTTTATGACCCCTGCATACCCTGCATCCTCCAGCACTTGTCTCCAATGAGCAGCTACAGAGAGACCTCTTACCACTGATAGCCAAAGGCTGGGTCGCGGTGGAGAGCAGAGACGCCATGGAGAAAGAATTTACTTTCAGCAACTTTAACTTAACGAGGTGAGTAAGGACTTCACTTGCTTACCTCAGTTTGCGTCATTTCTTCCACGTGAACCTTTCGGTGCTGGGGCGAGATGATGTTTACGGGTTTGTGTTGGTTTTCGGCCATACGGTGCGAAATTCGGCTGCAGCTTTTAAATCCCTCGAAATTCGATACGGCTGACAGCATGGTGAACTGCAGTTTAGAGGTAATCGAGCATTACAGTATTATCTAATGTACATTGAATTTAACGAGTCCACTGTTCTAATACAAAACTCAAAGCACTTTAGTATAAAAAAAAAAATAAAACCTTGCTACTGTCTTGTAAGCTCTACAACGTGTGGCCATCACCATAATCATCCTGCTCAAAATCTTATTTTCACCTCGCCGTTTACTAACAAAGGTAACAAGTGCGCACTGTGATCATCATAATAATGGAGCTTGGGCCCAACGTTGTTCCCGCAAAGGCTTTTTTAATACGCAACATAGAGGAATAATACTTGGCACACGTATGTAAAATCTACCAAACCTGTACGTGGTCTAAATATTTTTTTCCGAAAACGTATATATTTTTCAGAAATTGAGTCATAATTATCATCTATCAATCAATGATTGCGAATACGACGTGATAATGTACTTCCGTCAAGTCCGTCATTTCCGTCTCAGACCGGAACTTCCATTCTCAGATCGCACGACGTTTGGTGATCGTGACTTTCATTCTCAGATCGCGCGTCATGCGGTGTGGTGAAGCTTTGTTCATTTGTGCGGACAAATGTCAATATATATTATGTTCACTTATCATCTGTACTTTGTGTTCCTCATAAATCTATCTCAAATACTCTTATTTTTAGTCTAGCCTCCTTTCCTTTCGTAGAACGGGGAACCTGCTAGTAGATATAATAAGCATAACTAAGACATCAAACACGTTCTTGGCAAAACAAAAGGTATCGACTCTTGTGCGACTATAAATTTTAAATACATCGAATACATGTGTGACCGTTCATAGTTGAACGCTAGATATGTATGGTTTCTCTTGGTGACAGGCTGTGGTATTTAAAATTAATTGCCACACCAACCATTCATCTCTTTCTTGGTATTCCCCTAGGTTTAAAAGCACAAGAGTTTGTTGTTGAATGTCTGTGACTGTGGATGGTTTCCAAGTATTCTGACTACAAGTCCAAACCACTTAATTTTTTTGTTTCTCGATGTCACTGGTAACCGGTTTTGAGCCGGTTCTGTCAATCCTGGTAACACTGATGGCTTTTTGGAGGCATTTCATCTCATATAGCCTACTATGATTTTGTTTCCCATTGCTTTATTGAGCGTTCATGTGTCATCTGTGACATTGATTATAATATGTCAGTGTTGGTGCAGATATGATGTTTATTAGTGACTGACGTGTGATATCAACTGTGGGATGTTCGGATGTGATTTCATAATCCGGTATTGACTGTCGTAATGAGATTCGGGGTGTGGAGAGGGGAGAGGAGGGAGGCAGAGGAATAAAGAGGAATGATATGAGTTGATGTATATATATATTTGCCTTTTCTTAAAATGTCAAAGTGTCTAGACCCTACCTCGGGGATTGGGCGCTATACAAATACAATTGATTATTATTATTATTATTGTTATTGTATTATCCTGTCCTTATATTAATGATTGGTGTCTTTTTCATACTGCAAGTTATAACACGGCAGTGTCTTACGAACGAGACACAGTCACTGTGCCTGTAGTTTCAATATCACCATAGGTAATTTACCTTTTGGAATCAGCCAGTTAAGATAAACAGTCCCGTATTTGCTCGAAACGTAAATGACTAATAGTTATGCTTAACTTCCTGATATCAGGCGTTGTGAGTGAATAATAATACTGTTACGTATAATAAAAAAAAAAAAGTAGGCAACGCTAGTCTTTTTCAGCCACAGGAAGCCTCGGCTTTATAGAACTTTTAAAAAAAAAAATATCAATTCATGCAATTAAGAGCGCAGGGGAAACAAAATAGGGTACCGGGCTCACTAAGAATTAGTAAGTACAAAACAGAAGTTCATAAATCTGCCTAGAGGGACAGCTGTAGTTATTTATTTTACAGCCTAATAAGTCCATGTGATTTTTTTTCCATAAAATTTAACCCGGTTGTATTTATCCTTTCTGCAGACATTTCTGAGAAAACACCGCAGAAACGTCAGGGTTTTCACCATGCCTTGCTGCCATTACTCGTGCTGCGTTACTCGTCAAAAGGCGAGGTAGCCTAGCAGACGAATAATCGAGGAAGTGTGGTTTTGCGGCTGCTGGCTTTTCTTTATTTCTCTTTATGACACCAAGGAGCTCATGTAATGGCGGCATACAGAGGGTGAAAAATCAAACAATCCAGCGGTGTCTTCTCACAAAAGGTCAGGCGGAAGGAAAGTGTGCGCGCTTTAAATTTTATTAATAAATACTCGTAATGTGGACTTATTAGTCTGTGAAGAAAAATATCTACTCCTCTTCTGTTCATGTGTAAAAATTGTAAACCTTGGCCGTGTTATTGTGTTATTGTGTCCAGCTCAATGCTTGAGCTCTTTTGTTTCTGTTGGTGATTTTCTGTTTTTCCCAGATGTTCTAGTTCATGAATGGTGTAGCGTTGAAAGCTGAGAAGATGGGACATTATCTCGAGTGGTCTAATTCTTACAATAAAGTAAGTGTTGGAGTAATTTTGTGCTTTATTCCTGCAATATATAATAGACCTTTTGCACCAGTAGTGTCGCAACCAGTCTTGCTAACATCTACGCCAAAACTGGCGGAAGGAGAACTATAAATCTACCTAAAAAAAAANTTTGTCTTGGGTGAACTAGTCTCGGGTTTGAGTTGAGGCAGAAAAGGAGGGGCGGGAGGGGGGAGAGGGGGAAAGTTACAATCAGAAACTGACCAGAACAGAAAGACGCTATCTTCACACATAATCTATAAATTTACTATAAATACACTGTAATTATGTGGTGTTGTTTGTTCGCCATCGAGATGATTATGCAGCTCTCATGTAACAGTTCATTTTCCAGGACAGACAGTAGACACGTTCCTTTGTCCGAATGAACCTTTTGCACCATTTCCAGCCATGCCCCATGTGATGAGTGAGTGGTAAAAAATGCATGCCTCACTGCAAGGGTATTGAGTGTGGCGTCAAGCAAGGGAGGCCAAAGCCAAAATAAAAATGAGCACGAAATTTGCACATTTTGCACCGTGTATTGAGATTCATGCAAATGTAGATAGAGAAAGGGGGTGGTAAGTCCAAATACAGTTCATTGTGATTCGGAGCAATCCATGTTAATAATTAAGCTCTTGGTCGAAGGGGTTTGATGCCGCTCTTTGCATGCTACAGAATATATTTCGATACATACTCTATGTTGCACATCACTGCTAACTCTGGAAGGTCTTTCCTCTTGATGGAGGCCTTCCACTGTCACAGCATTTCTTCATCTTTCATGAGCGAAAAATGGTGGAGGATAGACACAATCTCTGTGGGGATTCCCATATTTTTGGATCTGTTCATCGGCCATAAAATACTTTCTTTAGCTGTTCGAACAGTCCGCAACACCTCAGTGCGCCCCACCCCTAGTCCTTTTGGTTGAAGACATTCTCACCAAAATGACTGCACTTTAGTCGAGGACAGAGAAAGTTCTTGAATAGGCTGAGCTTGTGTGATGTGTTCTTTGGGCCGTAGCCCACGAGCTTTTAGTTTACTGTCTTCTCTCTTGATACAGAGAGAATGTCATAGAACTACTAAAATTTCAATCTTACTCACCACAGGAATCCATGTGAGCACACACGTGCACATTTTCACATTTTGAAACTACGGAAAGATGAGCGATAACGTAATTGAAGAACCTGGAATTTTAAAGAAAAATGTTGAGAAATAAGATAATGAGAAACTATTGTAGTAACGTCTGGCTCCCACACACCCACGAGGCTTACATTACCCAGTCTACTGATACCAAACCATGATATTGAAGGACATCTTATCAGAATATCAACATTTTCTCCTCTTCTGCCTGACTTGACTAAAGCATGAGGAAGGATTTGATATGAAGTTATGATTAATTATTTCTGATGTGTCTTCTTATTTCAGGTTCATTTCACACTAAGCACCCACGAGGCAGGAGGATTGACAGCTCTTGACATCCGACTAGCGACTACCATAGAAACTCTGATGACTCGGTGATAAAGAGGGGCATGCAGGCCTTCGGAGACGATACTTTATATAAACTCGACTTTTGAATATTCCAACACTAGTGAAATCTCTATTGTGTCTTGATTATATTAGCAGGATCTCAAACAACCGAATTATGGGGTATCCGTTAATTATTATGAGTGTTTGAGGTATTCGAGTTCAGTAATCAGATCTGCCCATCGGAAATAAGTCAGTCTGGATCAGGAGGTTCCAGTTCGCGAGGTCAAACTGGTTTCTGTACATGGGTAAATGATATCAGAGAGCTTTTGTTTTCAAGTTGGGACTTCCTACGGATCTTATGGCAGTGGTAGGCATCTGCTTATGGCGTTTCCTGGTGTGAGGATCATTGTACGATACGAAGTATAGAATCTGCTGTGAATTTCGTTTCTAACTGAATGTGCAGTATGATAGCAACACTAGAGGCCGTATGCATAATATTTGCGTTAATTTCATGCGCTAACTTAATAAAGTATTTACATTATAACGCAGATGCGTTAACTTTCGTATTCATAATTGCCGACTCCGTTTAACCCTCGTGATGCGGTAATAGAATTTACACTACTGTCCGCTCGTTTGAGTGCGGCAATAGATTATAAACGCATCTCCTCACCAACCTCTGAGCTCGGTGGTAGACTTTTGCACCCCAGTGTCACCTGACCGGCCAGCAGCAACTAATTAATGCAACGGTCATTATCCCTGGCAGTGGCGACGCAAGCAGGTGGAGGTATGAAAATGCCAATTTTTTTTTTTTTTTTTATTTTATTTTCACTGTTGGCTGTGTATTACACCTCTCATTAACTTATCCTCCAAATTTTGACACACAGAAAAATGCCCCCTAAAGCAATTAGATTTTGAGAACTTGGGTAGTGAAACAGGCTACCTAATATTTCAAGCCTTTTTACTCAGTAAACAGGGTAGCCTTACCCACCTAGCATTAAGTTTCTACTTGAGTGGCTAAATCTCACTTGTTCTGAGTCTACAGAATGGATTTACCTATCTAAGCCTTTAACCCGTGCGGCGATGATCAATTTTAGTTAAATGCGGTGATGATCGGGTCTTATAAGACCCGATGACTTTTTTGAGGAAATGATGATCGGGTCTGATAAGACCCGTGTGTATTGTCTATATAATATAACTCTAAGCTGAGCACCCATATTCTATCAATACAATGACGGTTAGCATGTAGCCTAGGTGAGCTTATGACCTTTTTAACCCGTGCGGCAGTGACTGACTACTAGTTACTCACTCCCGTGATCAGGTCTTATAAAATCCGAGTGTGTTGCCTACAAAACTGTAAGCTGAGCACATATTGTAGTTATTTTGAGCCTTTTATACTATTGGGTATTGCATCCAGACTAGCAAAGTTTACTTTTAATTTGTCATTTTTTGGAGGAAGAATGTTGAGTAATCTTTAGATTAATTATCATTTGTCCTACTGTAAGCTTAAATTAATATGGGTTGGCCCAAGTTTTGTTCTAAGTTAACTGTTTACGCCTGAGGCCATCGACCTGGAGGATACTTAGAAGAAAAAGTGGACTTCGCGACTCCTTGATAGACTGCAATATCAATATTATCATATATGGACAGGGATGCATGGCTTGTGAACTGGGTCGCAGCTGCTCTGATGGAGAGAAAAGTCCCCCTTCTATTGGGTTTATGGATGTCTGAATGCATGTATTTATGTCCAAGATTGCCTCAGGAATATGCTCTTTCACCTGTACTATTCCACATCCACACTGCTAGGGTGACNAGGGTGGGCATGGCTTGGCATGAGGTTCTTTTGGGGGGGGGGAGACTGGGTAGTAAAACTAGATGTAAACAAACAATTTCAGCTGAAAATACAGTGCTGACTGATCAAATTACCTCAAGTCTAGTCCAGTCATTCAGACCCTCTTTCGACAGATGCTGGAACGGAGACCAGAAGGGCTTTGCCCTGCAGTTTGCCACTTTCTGCCTCAAAAATGGAAATGTCTACCCCCTCTTCAACCTGAAGCACTGCATTCCAATTGCACAGCTGACTGGAGGAGGAAAGGAGAATAGGGAAACATGTTTGGAACAGTTTTAGCAGTTCACTATGTGTCCGGGTACTTTTTTCAAAACTTAGAAGTCATTGTATTCAACTGTTCCACATTTAATATTTCAAAAGCTCATATTACTACTTAAAGCCAGTCATGAATTATGATCATATTTCTAATACCACCCCATTCAATAAATTTTTGTAAGGAAATGCAGGCTTTATGATAGACCAGAAACATGTTTTTTTTTGTTTTGTTTTAAATTTTAACTAAGACAGAATTGAATCTACACAATAAAAAACTAACCTCCTTATTTCAGTGACAAATAGCAAATGTTAGGCTGGGCTAGTGGTTTGGGAATGGGATGGAGTATTAGAGGCCAGTATTTTGAATTCATGAGGTGTAGGAGTTCATGAATAAACTATGAGTATGATAGAAAACTAGGACTGGAACCAAAGCATTACTAGTAGAAGCCTATAAGGGTTTCGAGAAAGGCAAGCTTTAGAAAGGTGGTATGCCACCTGAATAGGTCCCCTCACCTTAGTCTATATAGGTGGTATGCCATTTATTATAGGTGGTATGCCGCCTGAATCCCCTAAATGGATGTATGTAGGTAATATACTACCTGCATTTTTATAAGATACCGTGTGGCATACTACTAGTGTGCTTAAGACATGTGGCATAACTAGATAGTCTAGTACTAGTTCCAACCACTTAAATACATGATAGATGCTTGTGTTTGTTTCCCTTTTCCTACTGAATAAAAATGAATTACATACTGTAACATTTGTGATGCTTGTTGTTTGTTTGTGCTAGTGCCCCCCCCCCGCCCCTCTTTACTCTACGGTCCTGGACCGCAGCTCCGGTCCTGCATGAATCGAGAATATTGCAGTAGTGACTGACCTCCATTTAGGATCAGTTTGTTTTGTTTTTTTTCTCTCACCCCGCCCACTAATATTAAGACTGTCTAGCGGCCGAGGTGTATGTATTAGATCAAAGCTCGACCGTCTAGTGTTCTGAGTAAACGCAGTTTGGCCTTCTCGACGATGAGGCCGCGATTGGCATGTTTTGATTTTAATTAGCCTAGAAGATGCTGCACGTACCTTCTACTTCTAGACTAGCGCGTTTTATTTTTGCACATCATATGATGATGACGTCACTCATTCCAGAATTTCTATTGAAGTTAGTATAAAAGGCACGGAGATTGTATTTTAGAGAGTAGAGTTGAGAGTTGGCTGTTATGGTCTATGTATAGTGAATTGATTACGCCTTGTTACCAATAAAGAAGTATTCTGTTTCCTGCACAGCAGACTTGGTTTGTGTATCAACGTAGCAACATCAGTGGCGTTTCTAAGGAGAAGCTATTGTATTTATTGCCGCTCCACTACACGTCTATACTGATCAACACTTGCTCGCTACACATACTAAGTAATTACCTGTAAGGACTACCGGTAATGTCTGCCACCTCGTCCACAGTGTAAAGAAATACAATCATGAAATGGGATACCTATGCACATCTCCTAAGCATTCAGTGTTCTTTATAATTGGAAACCGTCTAAAGTGAGCTCACTTATAATATGAGCGTTCTGTTTAAATGTCATTATTTGCATATTCCCTTTGTTTTAACTAACTAAATTTTAAAAAGTTCAAATTACTGTGGTTTCAAATACAAGTTAATGCCCACTCATGCAACTTCACATTATTAATATTATTGCCTCTGCAGAATTGATCACTCTCAAACTATCTACATACTGTGCTCCTGCCATTTATAGCAAGTGATTACAGTACTAACATTCAGTCCCTCCGTCCAGTGTAGTTTTGTCTTCCCCTAAAAGTCATTTTCTTTAGACAGCCAATATCTATCTTGCAGATTAACACATATACAGTATGTGCATACCAGATTACTTTTCCCTCCCCCCCCCCGGAAAAAAAACAACAAAAAACAAAATAACATCAATGGCAGAACAGGAAAAGCAAAGTAGTTTTAAAGATTTTAATGCAAAATAAACGAAGGCACAGAATATACAGAAAGACTTAAGTTACATTTAAAAAAATATTTACGTTTATCATTTTATCTTTTAATTACTAATTTCAATCAATTATTGGCATACATTAAATCAAAACTGTACACCATATAAAAGTATAAAACCCAAATACTGTAATACAGCAAAAAATGCAACAGCATGCTAATTTCAATGCTACTATAGGGGATTCTAGTCAGAGAGTTCTCTCGACATGGAATCGGAACTCATTTGTCCCATTCAGATTAATGTAATCATCCGTTATTCAGAACTGTTATAAGGCGGACAAAGTCCATGGAGATAAAGGTCTAAGCAGAGCCGAATGAAAAATCAGGTTCCAAGGATTGATACGGAATCTTCCTATTTGAACTTGACTTCGATCTAATCCTGATGAAATATAACTCTATTGTATTCAGCTTTGTCCTTGCTGGATAAAGTCCATATTAGAGCTAAAGATCTAATCGGAACTGAGTGAAAGATCAGGTTCTCAAATTTGAAACGGAATCTCTTTATGTGAAATTGACTTCGATTTAATTCTGATAAAATGTAATCGCGCATTACTCAGCTGTGGCATAATCATAAGCTAAACAAAGTCCATAGAGCTAAAGGTCTAAGCAGAACCAGTGTGAAAAATCAGGTTTTCAAAATTGATATATATAATTATATATATATATAATCTCTCTACTTGAAACTGACTACGATCTTATTCTAATAAAATGTAATCGTATAAAATGTA
>JAWQUT010001242.1:34060-45506 GCA_033807755.1 Ellobium chinense | reverse complement strand
TATGCGGTGGGAATCGCACCCGCGATCTCTGCGTCGGCAGTCATCGCCTTGCCGTCATTTTGGAATCAGGTAGACGTCCATACACGACCATGCCGCCATTCCAAAAAAAAAAGAAGTGGCGTAGTGGCCGGGGTCTTTCCCGAAGTCGAACAGAAGACTAGCAGTCATAGCGCTAGGCATGAGACTCAGGCACACCACAAGCTTCCCCGCCCCCGTCTTCAAACCAACGGCTGTTTTGCTTCATTTGGTAACTCAGCAAGACAAACACATAGACGTACACACAACATTTAACATAGTGAACAAGACAGGGTCGTTTTATATAATTATTTACTACATCTCAAGAGCGATGTAAACTCTGTAATAATTGGGCAATTCACATCTATGTCTCTCCGCAGTGCTAAAGTAGGTGCCTTTAAGCTTATATTATTATAGCCTAGGCGTCTGTCAGTTGGTTATTCAGTGATACTTAGCCTCATCATAGAAACCAACTAATGCCCCTACAGTATGATCTTGTCGTTTATAAACGTGCTAGAGTCCCATTAAAATGAAAAATTAGAAAACATAAAAATATTCCACAATTATTGAAAAAAATTAATGTGTATGGCGAGCATCTATCGAAAACAGCCGGAGGGATGGTCATTAGATAAGGATTCCATTGTGCGTTTCATGATGCTGTGACAGATTTGCAGTAATTATACCGCCCGCTTACTCTTGAATGTGGCAATAGAATATAATTCTAGGCATTTCTTGCAGAACGCTGGGCACGGCAATCTAATTTTCCAGCCCAGTGCCAGCTGATCGACCAGCAGACAACAAGTGCAGCGGGAGGCTGGACCCGAGTTGAACGTGTCATGGTAAGCCTGACGATTTTCTTTTCCTATTTCAGAACTGAACTCCTTTCCGGACATTGTGAAGAACAGAACTAGAAATCATGTGCTGGATAGTGCTTCTCTTAATCATCTTGGCCTACTACATCTACGACAAGATTCTGCGATCTCTTAAAGTTGGCAACTTCACTGACAAGCATGTTTTCATCACTGGCTGTGACTCTGGATTCGGACGTGAGTTCGCCATGTAAGTTTTTTTTTTTCTTTGAGCTCTTAATTTGGATTTAGACGTACGTGTGTGTGTGAGTGTGTGTGTGTGTGTGTGTGTGTGTGTGTGTGTGNTGTGTGTGTGTGTGTGTGTGTGTGTGTGTGTGTGTGTGTGTGTGTATGTGTGTGTGCGCGCGCGCGCGCGCGCGCTCGCGATTGAATGCCGTATCTGTACGTGATCATTTTGATGATAGTGATTCACTGTTTAATGCATTCTCCGTTCTGTACTTGTTTAAACAAATTTCAAATTGAATGAATAAAGTTTATCTTATCTTATCTTATATTATCTTATCTCATCTTATCTTATCTTATCTTTCATCACTATGAAATTGTACTTAGAGGTATATTAACATTTTTTTACATGTAGTTAAATGCCGTTGTCACAGAATATATCTGCTTAACAAAAAAAAAAAAAACATAACGACGATTCTATTCATCGAAAAAGAGAACACCTTGAATCCATTTTATGAACATTTTTAATGCTTTATACAGGTATACATTTTCAAAAGCTATTCACATGGCTTAAAAATGATGAAAACATTCTGTTGAAGTTTGAACGAAATATAGCAGGCCACAATAAGTGATTATAAACAAACAAAAAAAGTTGCTAAAGGTCTATAAGATACAGGTTTCTATAAGTATCTACATCTTGAATACGCTTTTAATCTCACGATTTCCATGATTTTGTTTGGAAGATGAATTTGTTTCACAACTTTGAAGCCCTGAAAGAAAATGCATTTTCTCGAAATGATAATTTTCAATGTAATCAAAGTTGTTCTGATATCATTTACATTCATCGCTCAAAAATGGACATACGTTCTGTCAGAGAAGTTCTGCTCAATCACCGCTGGCTTTACATGGAGAAGTACGACACTGAATCTTTCACAGTCCTCCTCATATAAATTCGTCGTCTTCCACACGAAAGGGCGTATCCCGATTTTTGACGGTTTTGAGTTATCACCACCAGTACGTAGTGCTATCTCAGAACTATGTTCACACGAAACGGCGTATCCCTAGCTCAAATAGTAACGAAGATATAGCATAAAATTCCTAAGGGCTTAAGTTAACTATCAATATGATCGAATCAGACGTAAATCGCTCTCGTTAAAAACGTGAAAAACAGGGACACGCCCTTTCGTGTGGAAGGCGACGAATTGCGAGTTAATATAAAAATTATACTTGGCAACTTGGAAACACATGTATCACACCTCCATACAAACTACCCCGGCTACAGACTTCGAATTTGGCATGAGTACAAAAGATATATCAGTCATCATGCCGGTCTTCTGGTTTTGCGATCTGGAGGTCGCAGGAGCCTAATTGGAAATGCCTCTTTGGGGCATTTGAAAAAAAATATTCTCCTCAGACTACACGAATGTTCCGAAAAGGCAAGGACTAGTGTTTAAGTCTGGAGCCACCACTGTCGTAAAATTCTATACTGTTTTCAGTAGGGGTCCTTTGGACAAATTTTTCGCAATTCCAGTTTGCATGAAAAGGGGGTCCAAAATTTGGCATTCTTTTGCAGACCAGCTGCTCGCAGAAACTGAATCCGCTTAGATCCTTGAAAAGAGCTGCCTGCCAAAAATCTTTATTTAACAAATTCACCGATGTATCTCACAACTTCTACGGTGTAGTTTTATGTTCTACAATTATCTCTACACAATCTGTCAATTTTACTCTGCTATTATCGACTCGGATAGTCGACACATTTTTAGCCTATTAATTAGGCTCCTGCAACCTGGAACCGCTGAATTAAGAGAAATATATTTTACAAATCATTCCGGTCCTTCTACAACTATTCATGATCCCGCCCCGGAAACGAAACAAAATTTCACCAGCATTTGACGTCGTCATAATCTGGGTACGCGAAAGTATTCATCAGCGGAAACAAAATAGTTGTTACACCAGAGCAAGGGGTTGAGGGGGAAGAGGATAGAAAGACACACTTTCAATAGTAAATTTTTCAGTGCAGCTTTGGTCATTCCCTCCCTTTTCCCGACAGTGGTAGGACTCCTCAGTAAGACTAGTATTAAAGGTCAGCCCCGCTTAAATGACTTGGATAGTTAATAGTAGCGCCATCGAGCGACTCTGAGGTATGATAGTGCCTGCCCTTAGGCGTGACGTCAGGGGGTCACAGGCTAGTCACAGCCTTGCAGGCGAGTCACAGCCTTGCAGGCGCAAGGTGGCGGCGACACAGTGTTTGTCCCAAGAGTATGACGATTTCGACCCAGAACTGTTGATTATTTGTTCGAACTACAAACAAACAAACAAAAAAGAAAACATATTAGTTGAATCCCTGTCGATATGATTAGTCTATGCTGTGTATAGAGGGAGTACCTACCGCATACGCTAGACCGGCGAACTTGACACGCTGACAAGTTTACCCAACTTTACACACCAATTACTCGATGACAGCTCAGCCTATCTGCATAAATTTAGCATTACTGGAAAGCTCAATATATCTCCCTCAGTTTCATATCAGTAACATTACATCTCATTGCGTAAAAGCCCCTGTTAAAGACCAAGGGGTGGGTCGCATTGCCTGCCTCGCCGTGGCTTTCCTTTCGCATCTGTACTGTGTTTACAAATGGTGGTGTTGTCTGAATGGCAATTTTTAATAATTAAAAATTCTTGTTGGTTCTAAGAATTGTGATTGAGAGAGATGAGTGGAGAGAGATCAACGTTGTCTCTGAGAAAAATACAACGTATCAAATGAGCGAGGATGAGTGTTTAATAAATGAGACTAACATTCAATCTGTCTAATGGAAAGTGACTAGACATGTCTCAGAGTAGTAGTCGTACCATAAAATCCCATTGTTAGCGTCTAGCATTAAAATTTGTCAAGTTCAGTGCTGATCAAAGCCAAAGATAGATACTATACTTTTCAAAGTACCGATAAAGTTGATCTTCTACAAAACGTTAACTTCTAGAATAGACANGGGGGGGGGGGGGGGGGGGGGGGGGGGGGGGGGGGGGGTGGAGAAAGGGGAGAAGTTTTGCCTATGGGGTAGCATTATTGAACTGTCATTTATTGTCAGCCAGGCATAGATCCAGATCTCTTTATCTTATGGGATAAAATGTATTATATGGTAGCTTCACTTCGTCAGTATGATGATATAGATTTCAGATTATAAATTGGAGGCATAGTAAGACAGATTATACGGAAAACTTTGTAATAATTGCGTAAGTTTGTCAGTTGCTGTATACCTTTAGGGAACGTTTGGACTCGACTCATTCGAGTTTGCCGAATTTTGAAAGACCAGTATTGAGCTAAAATCCAGGTCTGAGAGATTTGTTTGGAAAGGGGAGGGCGTGGAGACTATGATTTCGACTTACTTGTATTCGACGACTTCGTGTTTGACTGTATTATCCACTTCATAGATTTAAGGTTTTGGAAGCTTAATCTACCCCCCTCCTCCCTCATAAATGATTTCAAATTCATCTTAAGTTCTAGGCACCTCTAGCACTCGGAGAGTCCTGGAATGCAAAATTATTCCGTGTTTCTTATCCATACACGTAATGACTGAAAGTATTAATTTCCATAAATCACAGCTGATTAATGTGTGAAGTTTTAGAATAAAGATAAAATATTGCTGCAGTAAAGCACTCCTATGGGCGCATGCTTCCTTTCACTCGATTCCCATCCATCTCTTTTATCTGTGTGTTTCTCTCTCTCTCTCTCTCTCTCTCTCTCTCTCTCTCTCTCTCTCTCTCTCTATGACAAGAAATCAAAGAAGGGGAATTGCTAGGCTGGCCCATCTTCCCCCATCCCCCCTCCAGCCATGGCGGGACCCATCACTGTTTGTAGCAGCTGAATGAAATTGCACGTAGGTGTTGACATGGTATGTCAAAATAGCGCCATTCATGTTCATGCTTGAAACTGGAATTGGGACATGAGGGGAAAAAGATTGGTGGGTGGGAGAAGAGGGGTATGGATATGGATTCCACAAAGTAATCATGTAATCATATAAGTCTTTACATCACGGAGTAGACTAGACTTATCTCAAGAAAATAATATACGGATCAAAACAACACACAAATACGGAGTGATACACAAATCTTAGTGTCTTCCACTCCGAACCAAAGGTAAACAAAGCAAGCCAGGCGTAGCTGTGGACTTATGACGTCACCGAGAGAGAGCGAGCGAGGAAAACAGTGAGGGATGCAGTCACAGCCGGTCAAGGAATGGGCCTGAGATTTGACTCGCGTAAAAGCGATTAGCACGTGTGTAGTCTTATGAGGGTGGCCTGTGGGGATTGCAATAACTAATTGAATAGGTATAGAAGAGACCTGGTTGCACAGATATTGTAGTTTGTCTTATCATCAGAGAACAAACTGTTAGCTTTAAATAACCATTGCGCTGATGTGGTTTATATTTCACCCAGTGAGTGACTCTAATCTTCTGGTCTATGTTGTAGAGACAGCATCAGAATGGGAGCTACGAGCTGATTCTATTTTGGGGTACGGGTGGAATTTTATACTGCTGGGATGTCAGAGGCCGGACTAACTTGTGCATGTCAGCTTTTTCTAACACTGGAGAGGCCTGTTTCACCAATGACGGAGCTGGATTTCGAGAAGGATGGTCGCCCCTAAATAGTGTAAGCGGGGTGTGTCTCGTGTCACTTTGCTTCAAAATATTTCATTGGCTGCCAGGAGATGTTTCGGTGTCTTCCTGCGGTTGGTTGATTCCTTGGGCCTGCGCCCTCGCCGCTAAAAGTGCTTTGTATTCACTTACAGGGGGCGGGGCTCGGATTCGGGGCGGAGCTAAGACCTGAGGTGGAGCTTGAGTTTCTGAGCGAGGAATGGCCACTGGACGTGAAAGGGATGTTACGTTCTGTTCACTGCCTTCAGAGGTTTGGTCTTGAATATCAATGTGGGTGTGTACATCCAAATCAGGAGGGAAGGGCAAAGGGTTTCTGGGGCCTGGTGTTAACCAATAGATGTTCTCCTTTCTTCTAGGCAGAACAAAAACAAACAAGTATAATGAAAGACTGTGCTAAGTAAGATTATGTCGGTAAGGCCAAGTTAAAAGCTCCACTTTAAGAAAGACTGGGCTACGTGTATTTGATCCCAGGGCGTGCACGAATGAGACGGTCTTTTTATTCTATAGGCAATTTTTCGGACTCTCTAAGCAACCGAAATGTCGGTGTCTAAGTAAGCTAAGATGGCTACGACTGATGCGGTGAAGCTAAAAAGGAGTGCGCTGACTTGCGACTGGTGTTTACTATATTTATGTCTTTGTCTCCTTATTATAATGCATACCGCCGTTGATCTTTGCAACATTGCTTTTCGCCATAAGAGCATAAGACCATTGATTAAAAATTCCACTAACGCACAGCAGCGAGGGAAGAAAAAAAGGTTCTCCGGACATTGAGGAAAAAATTGAAGAAAAGAAAATACCCCACGTTTATTTACTGATTCACAATGTTATACAGTGTTAAACTATTTCATTCATAATACAAACGCATAGAACAATAAACATCATATTGTGTAAATACATAACATTACAAATGAAATACATAACAAAGTCATTGCTGGTGACCGGCGATGCAGCGCCCTGGTCTCATTCTTCCNCCCCCACCAGCTCTAAAGCCAGTTATTTATTTACACCTGAGTCGAGTGAGGAAATGGGACTAAAGTGTCTTGCGCATTAACGATATGATCAGTTACCACCGTAAGGATACTACAGCATGAACCGCCCGATCAGCCAGTCAAACACACAAAGCTTAGACATGGCAGTAATGAGGTTCTGAGTACGACTCACAAACCACACGGCCACACTGCCTCCCCAGTGCCAGGATACGCGTTTTGTTCAGGTGCGGAATCCCCGTGGGGAAGTGGGCGTAGCTTAAGCGTTAACTAAAAAACTTGAAATTTCTTGAGTTACACCGGAAACAGGACCTCGGCAATATTGATGGCTACTGTCTACGGTTTCAAACTAGTTTAATGTGGAATATTGTATCGGTGACCTTGTGTCGAAGGAAATTAGCAATAATCAATGGCTAATAAAATGAGGTATAGACTTAAGCAGAGCAAACACCACTCACAAGTCAGCGCACTTTCTTCTAGCTCTTCCGCATCAGTCGCAGTCATCTTTGCTTGCACGAAGACTCTTTCTTCCGTTGCTTATAATATCCAATGGACCGCTCTCAAAATAAGAGGACCGCCACTTTCGCTTTTGTCCCATTCCTCCCAGTGGTTCCAGCGGGCACCAAACACACGTAGCTCAGACTTTGTCATCCCTGGATATTCACGTATCGCATATTCTTTTCAAATGTTGGATGGACATAGTTATATTCAATTTCGCTTTATCCCAATACTTTTAATATCACTTGCTTCCTAAATTTTTTTTCTCCATAAATGACCATTTGGCTGCATAAAAGTGAACAGAAAACAAAGCAGGGCTTTNTGTGCTTAGGAGCGGCACTAGTTGTGTCACTAGTCATAAATCAATCAAAAGGCTTACAAGAGCAGATCGAAAAGGAGGCACATCGACGTGAAATTTATTTTGACATTCTTATTTTGGTCAAAGATGACCACGGGATCATTTTTATAGAGTACCCGTGAAAACTTTTGTAGTTTTGAAAAATTCAGTCGGTCAGTCGGTCTTCACTATCAGTGAGAGGAATGAGGTATATCCTAATATGGGTTGGGTGGGCACAATTCCAGGGATGAAGAGAAAGAGGAGGGAGGGGGAAGGCATGGATAACGCAAAAAGCAATAGGGTGGTGGAATAAGAATCTACGAAAAAACACGGGGTAAGAACAAAAAAGAATAAATAGACTCTAATAGACAGAGATAGAGAGAGAGAGAGAGAGAACCCAAGATGCTTCTATCCTCTGAGTCACTGTTCACTACCTGCCTTCTCGCTGTTTTTCCTTAGCAACTCAGGCTCTCACTTTCTCTTATTGCTTCTATTCTCCCCCCCTCTCTCTCTCTCTCTCTCTCTCTCTCTCTCTCTCTCTCTCAACTCCAAAGACATTGTAAATGTAACGTCTTTGCTTCACCCCTGTAATTGTGCCCGCCCATCTATCCCCTCTCTCCCCCTCCCCATCTCGTAACAGTTGCTATGTTCAACGTGGCATATCCATGCTAACTGCTATAGCCCTTTTCATTTTTCTCTTTGATCGTGGAGACCAGTTCTTTCTTTCCAAAGATTTCACAAGTATTCTCCAAATTATTCCGGTGGTCATCTCTGGCCAACATAAGAGTGTCAAACTATTTTCACGTCGATATGCCAGCTGTTTGACCGGCTCTTCGACGCATGTTCACTGATTTATGACTAGTGATGTAACTAACACCATCCCTAAGCCCAGAAAACTCTGCCTGAGACAATCAAATCCCATCCTGCTGTGCAACATCTTAACAACCTATGTGCCCCTTAGGCAAATGATAGAGAATGTCAAGACCAATGAGAGCTCATTAAACAAATCAAGGGGGAAAACGGCCCAGACAACCATACATAGTCTATGCATACATTAATAAAGCGACTCATTCAGTGCCCAGACAGATGTTTCTTTTATCCAATATTCATCCTGCTTTTTCTAAGATTACAGCATTGCAATCAAAGTCAGGCACTTGTTCACAGTCTTCAACAAAAGACTTAATGATCATATATAAAAAAAAGGCATAAAATTTAGCACCAAGGAAAGTTATTGCATGTGGATAAAATTCTCTTCGCACAACGACTATTAGCTCGCCTCTCGCTTTATGACGTCACGCCTTATTCCCGCGCTGACCGGACGACCAGTTATGGCGGCCCGCTCGTTGTGAAAATCCCGACTTTCAAGCTGCATTTTCTCGGAAGCGCTCGGGCGAAGAAAACGTGTAAGGGGTTGAAAATTTATGAAAAAATATTGCGGATTTTTAAGGCTGTGAAGCAGAGAGCTATCCCTGTTCCTTTAAGTAGAGCAAACACCACTCACAAGTCAGCGCACTTTCTTCTAGCTCTTCCGCATCAGTCGCAGTCATCTTTCCTTGCACGAAGACTCATTCTTCCGTTGCTTATAATATCCAATGGACCGCCCTCAAAATAAGAGGACCGCTACTTTCGCTTTTTTCCCATTCCTCCCAGTGGTTCCAGCGGGCACCAAACATACGTAGCTCAGACTTTGTCATCCCTGTATATTCATGTATCGCATATTCTTTTCAAATGTTAGATGGAAATAGTTATATTCAATTTCGCTTTATTCCAACACTTTTAATATCACTTGCTACTTAATTTTTTTTTTCCATAAATGACCATTTGGCTGCATAAAAGTGAACAGAAAAGCAGGGCTTTTGACTTATGCCGTCCCCTTTATCGGATTTTTCTTTTTTTTATTTTTATTCAGGCAGCAGAAGACCTGCCACTGCGCTATTCAAGAAGAAATCTGAGAGCTTGCGCATTAACGATATGATCAGTTACCATCGTAGAAATTACATAAGGGGATCGGTGCCGACTGAGCACTTAGTAGCGTTCCGCATGCAGATTCAATGTAATCCCTACGATGGTAAGAGTTTCCATCGTTAAGGGAGGGGGGGTGCACCTCCTGGGAGTGATATTGTGAACGCTTGAACTAGGGACTTTTTAAGCTTCAAATTCAGATTCGGCATGGTCAAATTAGGGGAAAAGTGTGAATTTTTTTTTTGGTTTTCTATACGGTTGCCATGGCAACGCCGCCATCTTGAATTTTTTGTCTTGAAAATTAGCTATTTTCAAAAGCCTAAGGCTCCTAGAGTATTGAATGTAATCATTTCAAATTTTGTAAACCTATATAGTAGCTCTATAAAAAAGATAAAATGCATTTAATTTTGTTTTTTGTTTCTTTTTCATACAATGTCTGTCAAAAAATTTTGAAATAATGTGTGTAGACGATGATGTGTATTTTTCTCAATTTTCCACCCAACATTCAACTTCGTTTCAAAAACGTGACCAAAATCAAGAATAATAGATGCATTTTATCAAAACCTATATTGTGGGGAATATATTTGTAAAACCTGAAGTCAATCGGTTTAGAAATAAGAAAGCCTTAGGGAAAAGAGTGGAAAAAAAGAACATTTTGAGAAAAGCGCAATTGAAGTTTTATACAAGACTAAGATGACCAGGTAGAGGTGCCCTTTCAGGGCATAAAACGGATGTTTCTGGCCTCAAGGGTTATTTTTCTCATAACAGAAGAGGCCAAAGTGTCTAAAAATACCAAAAAGCCCAATTTCGATATTTTAACCCCTAGACCCCTTTTCAGAAGGCGCACCCCCCCCCCCCANACTTAATGACTACTCACGCGAGGTCCGGAACTCCCCTCAGAACCTGACCAGGGGTATCAGGTATCATCATTGTCATCATCATTGTCATCATCATCACCACTCATCAAACACATTGTCATGATCATGAACATAGCTGTCATAACTATTAACATCATTATCAATAGCATCCTCCACACAGTTTTTATCGGGTCATAAGTCATTATCAGTGATGTACGATTAACTTCCCACCAAATCATTCATTCATCAACTTATTCCACCATCACTTCTTTTTTGTTTCCATCCATCCATCTATCCATCCATCCATCCATCCATCCATCCATCCATCCATCCATCCATCCATCCTCCATCCATCCATCCATCCATCCATCCATCGAAGAACTACCTAGAGTTGCTGCTTGAACCCTCGCCCTTCATGTGTATCAACGTCGTGGAACTGGTGATACTTTTTCAAGAACTCTCATTTCCCGAAAAAAACATTTGAAAAGCTTTGCACATGACTATAGTAGGCGAAGCGAGGCCTCTACATTGCAAGAATAGGCCACTCAGTACCGCTCATTTATTATTAATTTACTGTGCAGCTCTGTTTTCCTTCACTGCGCTTGCTTACCAATAACTACAGGTGTAATCACTATTCATCCATTCACCCACTCAAGCCTAAAGTACTGTAATCTTTGTCATGGATGACTGAATCGGAAAGATCAGTGGCTGTATGCATAATCGTTACGTTAGATAACGCACTGCGGTAACCACGGGAAACTCCCAAAGCACTAGTAGTGTTCACTGTGGATAACGCAATACGTTAACCTAACGTATGGATTATGCATGCGATCACTGACCATGCAAGTGAAAGCGAATACATGGGCCAGGTCACACCTCTAGATCTATACTCTTTGGTCAGGTGAAAATGAAAACTGAAAGTGAACATGAAGCCAACACAGGAGTGTATGAGTCAGCGTGTACCAAAGACTGTGTTCATGTGCGTGGTGAGTGTCGCACACCTATCATGGGCAGTCAAAATAACAGTAGGTCTAGCGGTGAGACAAACAGATAAGCTAGACAGATCATCATCATTCACCACATGTAAAGAAATATGAATGCAAAGTTCA
>JAWQUT010001242.1:0-20792 GCA_033807755.1 Ellobium chinense | reverse complement strand
AAAGCATTACCAAAGTTACTGAAATCTAGTGAACATAATAGTAAATTTACGATTCCAGGCCAAGACCTTTTCATGCGAATCCAAATTATTTGCCCAGCAGGCCAGTTCACTCAAAAACATTCCCAATTCCCTGGCTGAGGAGCATACAGTGACATTGTCAGTTACATGCGGTGACAACTAACATTCTGACAATATTTTCACCGCCTATAGCTAGGTACCTATTTTAGACAGATGGATTGAAGATATCTCCCGAAGATACGCTTTCAAGCTCTCTATAATAGCCATTGATCAGCAGGCAGCTTCTAAATCTAGATCCGATGTTACTACCACAGTGCAGTATTAAGCGCTTGAAGCTGGTTTTCAGAGCAAAACTTACAAGATTGCAAAGTAGTACCATGAGTATTAAAGACAGGTTCATGATCCACAATATATTGAGAGAATGAAATCTATCAGCGACATACCATAGACGTGCAATTAGATTTGGCTTAAGTTACTCAGTGGCAAATATTAATTTTGTTGGCCAGGCCCAGTGCCCTGACACTGAGAGCTCTTGGAAATAAACGTTTTCTGCACTGAGGTGAAAGCTGACATTCAGTTACTCATATTAAGATTTACGAGCTTACTGATGCCAAACAAGGTTTTGATTTTTTTTGTTTGCTCGGAAAGTTTTACCCGGAATTGAAACAAAATTTTTTTAAAAGAAAATTATCTTCAGAAAATGAGTGTGTGTTGTCGGAAGGATTTCCATATATCTGGACTAGGGAGGATTTCCATATGTGGTAACTGGCGATAAGGAATTACGCTCACTTCGACTGATGCTCCTGTTTCAATGGGCCAATAATGGACATTAGTGTTAGGGTTAAGGGTAGGGTTAGGGTTAGGGAGGGTAGGGTTAGGGTTAGGGTTGTATTTAGACTAGTCTAGTACGTTATTTGGAATTAAGGCACTGACCATAGTTGTAGGAGTTACCACATATGGAAATCCTTCCCTGGACTATCTTACATGTTCCTGACCTGTACCAATGAACACACTAAAGACGGATTATTTTGATGGGGTTGATATTAAAAAAAAAAAGGAAGGCTTGGTTGTATATGGGGATACACAAAGAAAGAAAAGTGGTCGTTTTCTATTTTTGAGATCTTGTTGTTCCTTATATTTTTGTAGGATACCCCCACCATATAATTATAAATCCATTCCTGTTGTTTTGTCTTGATAAAATGAAGTCGTGCTTGCTCAGGTTTTCATCACGAGTGAGAAGTCCTAGTTTGCTTACTTCTTCCTCTAAATGAGTTATATGGATAAGTTGTGTACAGATAGTTCACTTTTCATTTCACAGGTTGTTTTCACTCGTCCAGAGCTATAAAGAAGATCCGTGATACCAGAATGGGAAACCTGATCACTTCAGCTCGGAAGAAAATGGGTATGTAGCAGTTTACTTTTTATCCATGTAAGTCATACCAGGGTTGCCACAGAATAAGAAAAATTAAAAATACCATAAACGTTATCGCCATTTAGAGGTCTGGACAATAACTGCAATCAACAAAACTAGGCAGTTCTCATGGAAAACATTGAGTGCTATGATTCATCATCTTCTTTGGAACTATGTTAATGTGCTTCAACCACCGTGAAAAATTGTTGAAAACCAGAAATTTCACACAACAGAAACTTAGTGCTATTTTAACATCAAAATTTTCAATGGAAAAAAAATAAGACCGTCTGGAAACATCATAGAAAAGACAAAAAATTAAGATTCGGTGGCAACCATGGATGCTCATTTATTCATTTCTGCCTACCTCAATCACTAAAACATATCAAATGTTCCTAAGATTCAAAGATAAAGCCATCATGAGCACAACTTTTTATTTTTTTTTCATATTGTACAGGGTTTACTCTCATATTAGTGAACTCTCTGTCGTTAGAATTTCAGTGTAATGAGTTCTAGTTCATGATCACTATCAGTGATTTGCAGGGCCAGATTAAGCTGATGCGGGGTCTACAGCATAATGTTATATGTTTAAATTTTAAAATGAACATAAATATAACAAAAATTTCATTTGAAGTATGTAAGACGTATGTATTAACAGTTTTTTGCTTAACATACTCCAATTTAACATCCCCAAGGCTTTGTTCCTTATGACAAAATACTCTAGATAGCACATCTTCTGGAACTTGTCACTAAGCATGAAATCCGGTCTAAGAATCCCCATTTTGCCCGACAGCTTACAAACAAAATAGTGGAACCGTGTGGGGCCTCCTAATATGCGGTGCCCGTAATATTTGCTACTGGGTTAACTTGGACCCTGGTGATTTGGCTTTTAATTTCATTATCCAGATATCATCACGCTCATAAACAAATGACCAAATAGTAATGCATAGTTCTGTGGAAAAAAAACAATTTTTGTAGGGGGTAGGGGTAAGAAATATTGCCGAACGTTAAGGCCTTCTTTTCATCAGTTAAGACAAGTTTCTTAACTCTTGCCATGAAAATAATAACTATGAAACTTAGCACTGTTGCTGATGCTATGTAATTTTTTTTTACGTATTCGAAAACTGAGCTGAGCCCTTTGTGTTGTGAGGGATAGACCAGTTACTGCGAATGAATTGTTGGCTTTATGAATTGGACAGATTTCTGACAGATCAATTGTTAAATGTTTCTAGCATATACGCACCATAAGTATTTTTCATATTAAAATGCTCGATAAGTGTCCAGTTGTGTAGGGTCAGTTTACTTTTTTTTTTTTTTTTAATCACCGCCAGTGTGAAACTGATGTCACCCAATAAGTCAAGTATGATTTGCAATCCTCGCTTTATGCACTTTCCAAAAGTACAAAGCCTCTCCGGAAATTACTCCAGGGAAGTCACTCTTGATTGTTTGCAAGTTACAAGATGTCTGCTAACGTTTGTTCAGTGTGTCTACTCTAGATCTAAGCCTAACATGATAAATTTATGAAGATATTGTTTTGTTTTTTTCTGATCCAGAGAGTTTTGATGTTTGCCTAAAATCATGTTAAAATTTAACAGTGCCAGAAAGTAAAGGCACTAGACTAGGACTAAGAAAATTTATGGTGTAGTCTAGTGTAGGTTTAGAACTTTAGTAGAGTCACCTGAACAGTGCTCGTCACCTACCAGTGCTCGTCACCTAAGCCAGATTTCGGTTTGTAACAAGATAAAAACTCACAGAAAGCAGATTTTGTTTACACTGTTAAACAGCCGTTCCAGCTGGCCGCCATTTTACTCATAATGTCACTCCAAAAGTCACGTTATATCGTTGCAGACAATATTTTTATCGTGACGAGCATAGCTACTCACGGCAATTCACCAGCTTGAAAATAATAATTCGAAGGAAAAAAACGAAAATCATGGGTAAATTTATATCTAAAATTGTGTAAACACACACCGTATGCTTAATACTATGGGTTTATTGCATAAATCTCTTTAGCAGAGAATGAAAAATATTTCAAACACCCGCATCACTTTTTCCATGTTATTTATGTTGAGTAACTTAGAAAGTGAAAGAAGGGAGGTGTTCATTGTTGGGAATCCACTGAAATCAACGTAAAGCAAAAAGGTGAATGAAGTTGGACTGTCATTACTTTCCACCAACAGATTCTACCAGAAATACATGAATGGGTGCAATCTATATAAGAGGGATGGAAATAAAAACAATTTTATTTTTTGAAAAAAGTTAAATTTATTGAAAACCACAACTGTGCGTGGTCAATTTTTATACAGTGACAAATGACAGGACTGATGCAAATTAATAATCTCAATCAGTGAATCATTCATCTCTCAAACATACATACTCAGAAAATTCAATCCAAGGTCTATTTGCATAATTAATTAATCCATATACAGAGCAAACAAATCATAATACATCATATCAGTCAGTCAGCCAGCCATCCAATGATTATGTCACGAAAAAAAATAATAAGAGCTGTAAAAAATAGCGCATACCACTAAAAAAAGACAAACAGCTAAGGGTCCGAAAAGTGACATGTGACATTTTTTTAGATCCAAATTAAAAAAAGTCAGAAAACACATGACTCATCTCATGGAACAAGCGGTGAGGGAAGGAGAAGCAGGGAAGTCTGTGTCAGAGGTGGCCAGGAAATATAGTATCCCTCGATTGACTCTCCAAGATCAACCCGTGGAATATATCGTGGACACAATACAGAATTTGGTCCTGATCACTGCATAGATAAAGAAACTGAGGAGGCCTTGGTAGGCTGTTTGAAATATATTATATGTCAGCAAGAGAATTTCCACTTACTAGGAAGATGCTGAAATCACTGGCTTGTGAGGTGGTCAAGGCTTCAGGCAAGAAAACAATAACATCGATGAATTTGGATAAGGGGCCATCTGATAAATGGGTCAAGGCTTTTCTTAGGAGAAATTCTGAGCTGAGTTTGCAGACACCTCATCCACTGGATTACGGAAGAGCTGGTGTCCAGCAGCAGCAACTGGATTTTTATATTGAGCTACTAAAATCAGCCCTTGAAAAAATTTCATCCGATCCAACCAGGATTTTCAACATGGACGAACAGGATTTAGAGGAAAAGTCAGCGGGTCAGGAGCTAAAGTAATTGCCAAGAATGGTGTTCACCAGTTATTCAAGGTTGATCTAAAAGTAAGTGGCCATTTCTGCCAGCGGACAAACCCTGCCTCCACTCATACGATTTTCAAGCAACCTGCTACGTGACTCCTACGCTGATGGTCTGCCGAGCCCATGAAGATTTAGCACTATGAAATTATGATTTATCAGTGCAGAGTTGTTTTTTCTCTGGTTTGTAGAGTGTTGTATGCCAAACATTGGAAGCAAATGCTCCTGCCTTCTGATATTGACAACCTCAGCACTCATGTTTCTACCAAAGCCATTGATGAGGCGAAGAAATGGCATAGATCTGCTTTTTTTTTACCAGCGAAATCGTCGCACATCCTGCAGCATCTCAATGTTGGATTTTTCACATGTTAAAAGAGAAGGTTGCAGAAATTACATCTTCTTTAAGATATACCGGGGCTTCCCATCTCCCACGGCACTTATTTACAAAGGTTATTCAAATTTAAAAGTCCTCATATATTCTTCATCTTCATCTGAGAGTTCCTGTTCCTCCATCAATGTGACCATTGACAACATTTCTGCTTGAATTTCCTGGTAAGGAAACAAAACTTGCTGAATGTACACTATTCTTTTGAGCTTATATTTCCCTGTTACCCTGTTTCTTCAATGCTTTTCACTGCATTGCTAGAACACATCCAAAATCAACTCAACTGACTAAATTTCCTAACTTTTATCTCACTTGCATCTGGAACTGGAGATAAATGCGCAGACAAGACTAAAACAGTCTTACATTTCAAACAATGACTGCTCCCCTCATAAAAAAAAAAATCAATAAACCATTGCCATAGGTCTAATGGCCTGGTTGCAGGCGTGGTAGGTTTAGAGGATTAACAAAAATCATCATAATTTTCTTCTCAGTGCACAAAAATAGTTGAAATTTGGCAAGGGAATGTATATTTGAGATCTTCAAACCCTGCTTGTTTTTAAAAGCTTCTGAACAGGTAATTCCATGTTCCACCAGGTGACGAGCACTGTCCTACTTTTGTAACTTGAGCCACCTCTTTGGTGGGTCTATAAAACATCGTTTTTTTGCGTATTATCTCAAAGAATTTCAAAAAATTGGTCTTGAATCGATGAAAGAAGGTTCATACTACTGAAAATCAAGGGAATAGCCAGTTGCTTAAACGGGAGAGAAATAAGAATATCAGAATATGTAAAAACATGACGAGCACTGTCCTACCCACTCTAGTCAGTTTATAAGCAAGCCATGACATTGCTAAGTCAGAGCAGATATCAAGCCTAGTTTCTCTTCTCAAGAACTGACTTGTGAAACGGACATCTTGTCAGACACTGCCAGCAATAAAAAGTATATCAGTCCAGGTATATGGCATTGAGATGAATAGCAAATGCTCAGAAGGTGATGGAGGAGTGAGGAAAGAAAGCAAGCTTAAATCTAATTATTCTCTTCTGATCTCACTTTTTATGCGCTAACCTGAAAAAGATAAGGATTCTTCTTTTATCTTTCAACTGTTTGTGTACAAACTGTTTTTGAATGATAGGAGAAGGGGATGTTTACTAGATACATGCAGTGTTCATATGCATATATATCAAATTCCCACATCGGTTTGCACATTGTGACATTCTGTCCCATTACTACTAGAGGACAAACTAAATTGCCTGACTGCATCTCCAGGGTAGATATGCTTCATGTGCCCACTTTGGAGTGGATAGGTGGGAGTACCCACTTTATCTTAAAAATAGCCATCGTCATACTGTGTATGTGTGCAAATCTCCGACATACCACTTTCAAAATGTCCCCATACAATGTTGATACACTTGTAATTTCCTGTGTCACTGACATTGCCACTATTCTTGTGATTTCTTGAATCTATGGTAACCAAAGCAGTGATCATAAAAGATCAATGAATTTTGATGCCTTTAAAGGGACCACAATTAAATCTTATATGGCAGCCAATGCCCATGGAATATTTTGACTGCACACAAAAAAATAACCCTGGATTACAGGGTTTTTCAGAAATTTTGACAAATTATATTATAAATATGGTCATGACATATTTGCCAAACAAGCAATAACAATCTGCTGCTTGTTTAGAATTTCATGGTCAGGAACATAGTAAATTTCTTAGGGACTAAGATGGCCACTGTTCTCTCAGAAAATTTTTTTCTATACCAAACATTGAGCACTTCCTTCTCCTCTCGCTTTCGACAAAATTAGTTTAACTTCTGTGAGTTTTCTAGAATTTCAGGAGCCAGATTGACACTGATAGTGTCATTGTTAATTCTCTAGAGGTGGCCCAAAAGTAGAAACGAACAAAGTGGCAAGGGCACCCATAAATAATAATATGGAATAATTTTATTTTGCATGCGTTCCTACATCACATATACCACAGAAGCTACATAGGTTTTTTCTTGCTTTTTGGGGGTTACTTCAGAAGTACTGCTTCAGTGTATGTTGCCATATTGTAGTGAATTTCATTCATGGTCGCCTCATCTGGGATTCACAGTCACTTCATCAAATCATTTTCTCTTCATCAGACCAGTTATAGTTCATAAAATTCACTTTTACATGCATTTTAATTATAGGTTGCAAAGTGTGCTTTTCCTCAAACTGCAGCTTCAAATATCTTTTAACGAGTCGTTCTAGAATTTTTCTAATTATTACACTTGTTTCATCTTCAAAAGATCTTTCAGGAAATGTATTATTTATATTCCATAAAATTTTATTACGTGAGTTATTGGAGTGTAAAGTGATGAAGTGACTGTGAATGCCAGATGAGGCGACCATGAATGAAATTCACTACAATATCCATAAGAATTCTTATTACTTTCAAAACTGGGAAAGGGTGGATGGGAGGGGGGAGGAGGGAGTCTCTCCCTTAACTCATATGACCTGGAGAANCAGTCACTTCATCAAACCATTTTCTCTTCATCAGACCAGTTATAGTTCATAAAATTCACTTTTACATGCATTTTAATTATAGGTTGCAAAGTGTGCTTTTCCTCAAACTGCGGCTTCAAATATCTTTTAACGAGTCGTTCTAGAATTTTTCTAATTATTACACTTGTTTCATCTTCAAAAGATCTTTCAGGAAATGTATTATTTATATTCCATAAAATTTTATTACGCGAGTTATTGGAGTGTAAAGTGATGAAGTGACTGTGAATGCCAGATGAGGCGACCATGAATGAAATTCACTACAATATCCATAAGAATTCTCATTACTTTCAAAACTGGGAAAGGGTGGATGGGAGGGGGGAGGAGGGAGTCTCTCCCTCAACTCATATGACCTGGAAAAAACACTGCAGCCTTGCTATCATTGACCATTGCCAAATTTTATGGAGATTAAGATTGTTGAATGTATCTTCCCATTTTTGTGGACCATGTTAAACTTACAGTAATAGAGGATACGTTATGGTTATGGTAGTAATAAAGAACATAAGACATAAATTTTGATAATTATTCATGTATTTACTGTAACTTGTTTCAGTCAGAAAGTAATCACCGTTTTGTCATGCCGTACTTAACCAATAACCTCCCCCGTTTCACACAGGACAAGGGAATTGGTTAGGAGTACATGTATACACTTGGCAGCTTGATAGGAGTCCAGGCTTTATCACTGAACTCAGAAGTGCTTAAGAACAACCTAAAAAGTTAACACAGCTAAATATGTTGTCATAACAAATTTTTTGTGTGAACTTTGCCTTAATGGCTTGTCACTTTGGGTACCCTGGTTAAGCAGTGTGAACTCTGCATTTTTGTTATGTTTGTATTGCCAACTGGGGAACTTTTTTATTACTATTGTCATTTTCTTTAGCACCAGTTTTCAAACTCTATGCTTGTTGGTTTTCTTACGAATATATGAACTGAGATGTTTAGAGCAATTCAGAGTGATGTTACAGAAATGCTGATAAAATAACTTGCATATTTATGTACTAACATTGCTAATTGACAACTCTTCTTCACTCTAATGTAAAACATACCATAATTGATATTTGAATAAGGGGGTTTAATCAGTGGTTGTATTGCTTTTATTTATTAGTTTACTAGTAAACCTGTTAAAAGCTTTTAAACAATTGGTTGGTATTTTTTTTGCGATAAGTAATTCCACAAGTAGAGCTCGATTTGTGAAAATTACTTCCTGCAAAACTTAGATCCTCATGACATACGAAACACATTTATAATACTGTATTTACAGGAAAGTGAATAGCCAGGGCTTAACTCTTTCTATACCATATATCGATGGGCGAGTTGTTGCCATTTTGACCCTACACCGATGTATCAGTGTTTGTAAGTGGCCTTATAAATTGTTTCGTATTCGTATGGCTTTTATTTTCGTGTGCTCATGACCTTTGCCTTCAAAATGATAATAACAGCATACCCTTTTGTCATCTTTGGGCCTTGCATTCACTCTTGAAATGGCCTAGTGTACATTTTTTTCCTATAGACCAAGTATTATAGTGGTCATTACCCCATATGGCATGTGGTATAGAAAGAGTTAAAGGGTTAAGGATTGTCTTGTTTTGATAATGTGTTAACACATCTTTTAAATTTTCATGGAGTAATTCCATCATGGCCATAGTGTAAGTGCTTTGGGAAAGAATTTCATACACATTTTCTTCAGTCCATCTGACTGTAAAATAGGTAACCGGCTCTAGGCAATGAAGATATTGGCAGAATGTTATTTATGGTACCTGTAAATGGCAGTGACACTGTACATCCCCCAGGGAATTGAGAATGTTTTTGAGTGAACTTGCCTGCTGGGGGAATAATTTGGAATGGCATGAAAATTCCCTGGCCTAGAATTGAGACTTGTAAACCTCATGTTTGGTTACAGTTCAGTAACTTTTGTAATGTTTTGTTTCCTTAATTTCTACAGAGAGAGAGATAAAGCGAGTCACTGACCAGAGAAAGGCACCAGTGCCGAAAATTCCACTGGAAGTCGCACCAATGTCATCCATTGCATACACAATCAGCAGTTTATATACAACAGCAAAGTTTGATTACATTGAGCTTGAATCAGGCTTGGCTGAGCTTGAATCAGGCTTGTCTGGACCCTGTCATCCATTAGTCTTCCCACCAGACTCAAGCCCCAGCTACTTGGTAGTTGACAGTCAGCCCAGATATTGCTTAGAGCCACCTAGTCCAGTTCCCAGGAATCATATTCTTCCAAAAGGCAAAAATCTGGGATCAGAAAAGCCACCACTTCTCCATCACTTGAAGGAAACTTTGGTAGATAAGTCAGCTGCACTTCTTCATCCAGATGTGGACTGTGACAATGAGCCTCAGCTTATGAGTGTGGAATTTAGAATGCAAACTCTGCTACAGTGTGGGTCAGATACAGTTGAAATACATAGTGAATCAGGAGGCGAGATAGGTTTTAACGATAGTGAATCAGGAGATGAGGTGGGGTCTGAATCGTATGCATTCCCCTCCTCAACACCAACAGCAGTTCACAAGTCCTTTTTTCAGCCCATTCCACACTCTGAGCAGAAAGGAGTGGACTGGGATCCCAGTTATATCATGCTGCCTTTTTCTTATCTGCCTCATTTGCAACTTCCTCAGCTCCACATGTGGCAATCCCATCTTGTTAAGCTCTATCCCACCCCTTTAGAAGAGTCACTGCCACCTGATATCTGTCCCATTTATGTGGGCCCTCATTGTCATCTAACTGGGGGAATTTGGACAACCATTGGCATTCTTCCACACCCAGAAATGCCTTTGCACCCATCTTCATCTTACATTGATTCTCGATTTTCTGTGCAAACACATGAATCTCGACCTCAAGCTCAGGTGAACAGTGCTGGACCTTATAAAGTTGAAGACGAACACCGGCAGAGGAATTGGAATAGGAACAGCGTAGAAGTAGGAGGGAAGTTTTACAGCCGAAATTCATATTTTCTGCTTCCTGACTCAGTGTGTCCCACCCTGCCTCATAACAAGAGGCACATGCAGCAAGGGGATGTGCTGTCTAGTGACAAATGGCCAGGCATGTTCCCTATGTCATCAATGAACCTGGATTCCAAGCAAAAGACCCGCTCTTCGAAGTATTGTATTCGTGAAGACATGTGGGACCAAAAGGAAAAGAGCAAGGTAAGGATAGCTTTTTTATGTTGGTTTTGTTAGTGTCCAAAGTATTGTTACAGTTCTCAGGACCAATAAGTATCAGATTTTAAAGTCATCTATCCAGTGCAGGTTAATACCAGCTCGCAGGTCTTCACATTATCATCACTTGAGCAGGTCATTCAAGAACTTTCTCAAATCCTTGAAACCATACAGGACCCTGGCCTAACATCTAACCCAGGGACCATAATTCTAATACTGTAGTCTGGCTAGGCTGCTCCATTACTCATCAGAACCCAGAAGTCTTTTGATTGTTTTATAGAAATGTGCATGAAGCTAAGTATTTATCAAGAAATTTGAATTGCAAAGTTGTACAAGGAAAAAATATCATGTGGCTTTTCTTACATCTGCTACCAACTCTGTGGGAATCTAATATTTATCTTGTCTTCATCATGTATTTGTATGTGGTCAAAACATAGGTCAATTTCAAATTTCAGTTACAGAGTTTCAAGAGTATTAGATAAAAAATTATTAGATTCACTCATGCCTGAAGAAAAAAAGGTGAAAGCTTTTTGCAAACAAGCCTGTATTTTGCCAAATTTCAGTCAGTCTTATCTCGCCAATATTGTAAGTGTGTCTTTCTACCTGGGAAAATATATTTAATGATAATAATGATGATGTGTTTTATAAGCTTCATAACCAGGCTAGTGCCTGTTTACGTGACTTCACACTATCATTACCCCAGCAGACCTGATCACTCTAGAACTTTCTCAGCTCCCATACAGTGATACTGCCATTTACAGGCGCTGATCACTAGCAATATCTTCCACTGCCTACAACAGGGTACCCATTTTACAGATGGGTGGACAGAAGAAAATGACTGAAATGCTTTCCTAAGGCACTTACAACATGACCATGGTCAGGAATCTTCAGTTCTTGAGTCCAACGCCTTAATGGTTCAGCCAATCTGCTCCACTTATTGCCAGAAAGTCCAGTAATGAAAATATAGAATAATAAATCCATTTGCATGAGAAATTCTTACTTGATAGTGGGGCAGCAGGGTTTCATTGTTAAGTTGTGTCACTTGCTATTGTCCTTATCTTACATACCAAACTCCTCCCTAACTTCCACATATTAACCCAGCGTTCACTCATGACCCTCCTCTACCTTCACCCAAGCACCTTCTTACTTTGTGACAGTGTATTAGTTTGTTAACCATAGGTTCTAAGACCACCTTGAAATGGCCTTAGCTAAATCACTCTCTTCTCTTTTCACAGGAGATGTTTCATGTGATCATCCTCCTGCTTTGTGTATGGGCATAGAGGGGGAGGGCATCATCCCTAATCGTGCCCTCCCCCTAACTTCACTTGATCATCCCAGCCTTTCATCTGAATTGCAGCAAACTTTACAATGAGGTATGCTGAGCCTAATCTGTAATCCTGTTTATTTGGAAGACTTGTTGAAAATGAATATTGTTGAATAAGACTCAAAGAGTTATGAGTTATTTTTGTACTTATGTTTTGTGCAGTATAATAATGAATGTCATTATTTTCACTGTATTGGGAATGTCACAATTGCAAAAGTCTGCTCCATCTTTTAAGATGATTTATAAGTATCATGCACATTTACATAACATAGTACTTATTTCCATAAAATGAGATTTGGAGAAGGTTGAGGTTTGTACTGTGATTTTTTTTTTCTTTTTTTAGTGACATAAAGGAACATAATTTCTCATAAAATTATGTTCTCTTGGTTTACTCCTAAGTTTTGGCATTTCAGATTTAAACATGTTATCAGCACTAGCCTAAAGTGGAACCGGATACAAAAAGTTGCAATATGATCTGATTTTTGGAATGGGACACTACACACTAACATTGATGATATATAATTTGTGTTATATATTCATTTGAAATAACTTTGCAAGTGTCATTGGATAATGCATAGAGAATTCTTTCTCTTTCAGAATGGAGGTTTTCCACACATAGTCTGAACTGCACCACAGAAGACCGAGATACAACCACGGAAGTTTGGACATTTATTCTTCCATTCCGTCTACAGCATGGCGCCACAGCTCAGTGAGATTCGAGATGTACTGCAAAAATTATCTACCTGTGTTTAGCTTGCTGAACAATTAAGCTAATGCAGATATCTTGGCCAACATGGGGGCCAAAACAAAAATAATGCGCTAATCTTGTGTGAAAGGTGGAGGGTTTAAAATCCTCCCAGCGGCAAATTTGTCCTATTTTTATAATGTTATATGTGTATTATGCTGTTTGGTAAGCACTTGATTATGATCCTTCCAGATTTTGTTGGCCTAGAACTTTTTTTTCTGGTAAATGGCCACTTGTGAATTGGTGTTGGAATATGATATGATAAATCAATACAGTTAAATGTCATTTTGTTTTTGTCCTGTATATGTTAAGCTCGTGGGAGGTTGGCGGGAGCTTTGGTGTGGTCTCTCCCTATAAACAGATTGCGTGGGCCTCACATAGCATACCACTCATAGATAGCTCTGCCTGCCTTCAAAGGCTTATTATATCTTCATGAAGTAAGCTTATAGCTTGGGCAAATTTGTTCCTTACATATCGCTTTGATCCACATGAAGCCCGGGGTTAACTGCTCATGTTAAGCTGGTAATTTGGGCAAGTTTGTACATTATAGATAACATTGTTCATGGTTGCCATCAACTTGAGTTCCGGTGATAGACTCAATGAGTTTGCGTCTTATAGTTAGCTCAGTTTCCGACTGCAGCCAGGAGGTAAAGCTGGTGGTTGGGGCAAGTTTGCACATGATTGCCATCAGGGCTTAAGATCATGAGAAGTTGAACTGATAGTCTAAGAGAGTTTGCACCTTATAGCTAGATCTGATCCTAAACAAAGCCAGGAGTAAGCTTCTTTTATAAGTTAAGCCGTTATAAGTTAAGCCGGTAGCATGGACAATTTGAGCAGGACTGGTATAGGCCCTAGCACCTGTTTATAGGGAGCTTTCTTTTGTGGTGTCTCATTTTTTCTTAAATGTCTTTTTCAGTGGCGTGCTCTTTCTATTTCTCTTTCTCATCTCTTCTTTTGTTAGTTTTTTTATTCTTTTTTAAATGTCTGAGTGAAAGTTGCGTGTATGATTGCCAGTTTTAGGATGTTTTCTTTATGTTATTGTGAAACATACAATAGGTCGTCATAAACTTTGATTCAAGCTTCTTCTTGTAAATGCACTGGGGATCTTGCACAGTATGCCGCTTTGAAGATGAATGTTTCTTTGTTGGCAGCAGCAGGCCAACATGTTGTTAAGCTCCAGCAGAATTCCTTACTGAGAAGACCACCCATCAGTTTCCCCCTTCATACAGGAAAGAGCTAAGAAGATGAAGATAAATGTTTCTTTGTTGGTAGCAGCAGGCCAACATCTTGTCAACTCCGGTAGTATTTCTTACTGAGGGGACCACCCATCAGTTTTCCCCCTTCATATAGGGAAGAGCTGAGAATCTGAAGATGAAGATGAATTTTTCCTTTTTGGCAGCAGCAGGCCAACATCTTGTCAAGCTCCAGTAGTATTTCTTACTGAGGGGACCACCCATCAGTTTTCCCCCTTCATATAGGAAAGAGCTAAGAAGATGAAGATAAATGTTTCTTTGTTGGTAGCAGCAGGCCAACATCTTGTCAAGCTCCAGTAGTATTTCTTACTGAGGGGACCACCCATCAGTTTTCCCCCTTCATATAGGAAAGAGCTAAGAAGATGAAGATAAATGTTTCTTTGTTGGTAGCAGCAGGCCAACATCTTGTCAAGCTCCAGTAGTATTTCTTACTGAGGGGACCACCCATCAGTTTTCCCCCTTCATATAGGAAAGAGCTAAGAAGATGAAGATAAATGTTTCTTTGTTGGTAGCAGCAGGCCAACATCTTGTCAAGCTCCAGTAGTATTTCTTACTGAGGGGACCACCCATCAGTTTTCCCCCTTCATATAGGAAAGAGCTAAGAAGATGAAGATAAATGTTTCTTTGTTGGTAGCAGCAGGCCAACATCTTGTCAAGCTCCAGTAGTATTTCTTACTGAGGGGACCACCCATCAGTTTTCCCCCTTCATATAGGAAAGAGCTAAGAAGATGAAGATAAATGTTTCTTTGTTGGTAGCAGCAGGCCAACATCTTGTCAAGCTCCAGTAGTATTTCTTACTGAGGGGACCACCCATCAGTTTTCCCCCTTCATATAGGAAAGAGCTAAGAAGATGAAGATAAATGTTTCTTTTTTGGCAGCAGCAGGCCAACATCTTGTCAAGCTCCAGTAGTATTTCTTACTGAGGGGACCACCTATCAGTTTTCCCCTTCATATAGGGAAGAGTTGAGAACAAATTGAAGAATAATAGACTATATAATAACTTTGATTACTGTTTCACGCATTTGGAGTTTTTTAAAGTTGAATTGAGCTCTTGGTTTAGAGGAGAAATTTCAGCAGGAGTTTGTGTAACATTGGCATGGCATCTAGAGCAGAGCCAGTTGTATTTGATAACCAGTTTTGACTGAAGCAGTTTCCAGTATTAATTCATACAGAATGATGGGAAAATTTTGTGTGAAAGATTGTCTATGTAGATATTTTCCTGTCTGATGAGTAAAGTGATTGACCTCAGCTTGAAACTTTGTAAAGCATTCAAAATAACCAGGTTTTCTAGATGTGCACCACTTGTCATTTACAACCTCAGGGAATTAAAGTGCCTTTAGTATTATGCATGGTGATCTATGGGAATGTTTAAATATATTGTCTTGGGTTGTTTTTGTTTTTTTTTTGGGGGGGCGGGCAGGTTGGGGGGAGGGGGCTTGGAAAAATTAGGGCTTGTAATTTATTATTGTAACTTTTACTAGCTTTACTGGATAGTTGGGTTTAAGCCCTGGCATGTGATAACTTCCAAAAACCACTTTTAGTCTTGGCTTACTTTTCTGCATTATTTCTAATTTTGAAAGAACTGTTCAGACTCTTTCATGTAGACTTGTTTTTTTGGTGTTTTTTTTTTTTTTTTTTGTAGATTGTTCCTTATTTAGATTGTAAGATTTTTTTTCTTCATGACATAACCAGAGCATTTATTTTAAAGAATGTATACTGTATATAGCATTAACTGGCATGTGGCATTTAGCGCAGTTGTGAGAGTATCAGCACTTATGAATTAGACTTCAGATGAGTTTTTTGTAAAGCTTATGATGAAAGTGAAAATTCCAGCTCTGTGCAGCATGAATTTTAAGAGAGCCTAACAAGTTTTACACATCATCTTTGATGGAGAAAAGGTAGTTTGGCTTTAGATGAGGATGGTAAGATGTTTACATGTTACGGGAATAAGCATGGCCTTTAGTGAAGTAAGCCCCTCTGGCCATCACAGAAAGACAGAATTGAAATGAAGGGACCAGATGCAAGCTGTTTTTAATGTTTTCACTAACCCATCAGCATTTGCCTCCTATTTCTTTCCTGGGATCTGACTGGAATATTGTCAGAATAGAAATTAGGTAGTGCTGATTAGTCTGTATATTTGTACATTTGTATATTTGTAAATACCCTTTGTAAATATTTTGCCTTGCATCTGGCCCTTTTATTTAGTCCTATTAATCAGTATTATTCCTGCAGGATAAATGAGCTCATCTGTATTATATTTTCACTAATGTATATAGTTATTTCCACAGAGGCCGGCCATCTTGTATTTTTGTGATGATCAGTAGCTTAGGAGTACTTCACTTATCAGCCATGCTGTAACTTTCTTAGTTTTCATAAGAAATCATGTTTGGACCTCGTCTCGATGTGGAATTATATTTTTTCAGTAGCTGCAAGATTTGGAATTAGTGCTGTTTTTACAGCCTCCTATTCATGGTGTCTTTAAGCATCAGGTGACTTTAAACTCATCCATTTTCCATATTTGGTATTTGCCAAGTGCCACATTGTCAGTTATCCCACTATTGTGCACAGTAGCAGTAGTTTATCAATAATGGTGACTAAATTTTTTCAGAGCTAAGGTTATGTTATTGGAAAGAGTTCAGTAGTTAAGTATCTTTTATCACATGTACAGGTCCTATGCTTATTATCCAAAGCTTCTAAATTGTACTGATTTTTGGATGGGGAGCAGCGTGGTGTAGGGCAGGTAATTTTTTTTTGTCTACTCCAGTGGGTTCATCCTAATTTCTTTAGTGCAGATTACATTTATGGGGGGGAGGAGACAGGAAGGATGTATAATGAACAAGAGGTGCGCTTTTGCACATTGAATGCTTTTGGTTGAACCTTTTTAAACTACACAAGTTTAGCCTTACTGTGAACTGATTCTAAAAACTTTACTCTCATTAAACCATAAATTCTACACAGTGTACCCCATTCATAGCAGACATTCAGTCAAACTGGACTTTTGTGACCAGTGAGAAATTATTCTCTTTACATTTTGGCCTGTATACAACTTTTTACTTTGGCTCATGTTTTCAGGCCTGTACCTGATAAATTTGGCCTGCTATGCAACAGTATCTTCTTATTAGATCAGATTTTGATATGAAATTTTACATGAAAGATGCCAGAAAAAACGGTGAAGAAAAATGTTGAAAGAGGATGTAAAGGACTCATTGTGTGTGATCCTCAACAGTGCAATTTCAAGATTTACACTAAGTTAAATTCTGGAGTCCCAAGTCTCACTGTACAGATGGTTGAACCATTTTGGTATATCATCTTATGGATAGATGGAAGATCTTTATATGATTAGTGAGCACATCTTGTTGGATGTATGGTTGGAATATTTGCTACCAGTGGGAGTCTTCCGTTCTCTTATACACTTCAGTATATAGCCCCTATGACAAAATTAGTAAGCATACCCTGTCTCCAGGATGTTTGATGAGTGCATCTGATCATTTTGTGGTGTGTGTTTTGTTTTTTTTTGTCTTACTTCTCCTTCTTTCTCCTTTTCATTTCATTACTATCCCATCTCAGAGTATGATATCAGTGTACCTATAATACTTGCCACATCTTGTGAAAGAGTTAATTCTCTGCATTTATTGCCAAAATTTTCAGTGAGCTTAAAAATGCTGCATGGTGCTACAAGTGTGTGTATACTCTCAGGGAAATTTAATCATCTTAAGATGTTTGTGCCATAAGCCTATTAAATACAAAATCCTCCACGACCTGCCTTTTGCTGACCTCGACCTTCTGGGAGATATGGATCCTATTCATGGCATTCTTACTGTAGCAAGTTAATTGCACTTTCAATGGTCAGTCACCTAAGCTGGTTTGGAGCAGTATTCCCCAGGTCATAGAATTAAGACATTTTCTGGGATATGGAGGCATGGTGGTATTTCGGGAATTATGGCATAAGAGTAAATAGCGACACGAGTTAAGCCACTTTATGATCTTATTGAGAGCATTAATCATACCTTGCTACAGTAGATGTTTTCTTTACAAAGGCACAGCTGAACATGGCTCTGAGATGGGTTTTAATTCTGCTTTTCCTTAATTTCAGTATTTGCTATGTGGACTGATATTTAGGGAAAAGTGTTCAGATGCTGTTTTATTACATTCAGCTGACAGGCTGAGTTTTTATTGTATTATATGCATTTGAACTTTTATGTTGCTGGTGTACAGTTTTTAAAAGTTGTATTTAGAGCTTGAGTTATCAAGTGTTTAAACGGGTCAGAATAATGAAACTCGTACCATGTATTTAGAACAGGATCCCAAGCAATCTAGTAAAGTCAAGAAAATCATAGAATAAGACTACTTACGGTATGTTTTCAGTGCCTAACGTGGGAAGAAAAAAAATGACCAAAAAATGTAAATACCATTGGATATAAGCTGAGTCTCATTCTGGGTGGGAGTGGAGAGTATTGATTCCATTTTTTAACTGATCAGTTTTCTCAAGGCTTTAAGCAGTGCGAGAATTGCAGTTAGCTGTATTTAATGGCCCGCCATCACCTTAGTAAACCATATGATGCCACATTATTCAAAGATAAAATGCCTCTTAGATGTCTCCCAACATGCTATGCCTTTTGTGTATGCTGGGCAACACTCGGAATCACAACGTAGTTTACATGTATGACTAGTAAGGTGGACGTTGAATGACACAGCTCTCTCAAGAGAACCTATGTGTGTTTCTGTAATGTTTATAGATGCATATTTCATGCAATTCCATACTATGCTGATGTGGATCTGAAAAGTTGAGAGATAACTTGCAAATATAATTGAAACTACTTTTGAATATATGTATAAAGTGGCTATTCCAGCTGTATGGCCTTGTGGGTGTAATGTAGCACATTATTAAGGACAAAAGTCCTTGGCAAGCTTGATTTTCAGATGATACTGGGAGAAATTGGGGAGAATGTGTCAGACATAGGACATGAACATTGTATCAGTAGCTACATTTGGACTGTTATGGAAGCTAATTTGGAGGAACAGCAGAATGAAATGTATGATTGAAATTCATTCACATTTGACATTGATGCAGTCTGGATTTAGGATGTTTTAACATTTAGCAGGAAATTTTAATTTTATATTTTTTTAATGTCCCCTCTTTATTATCTTACTTCATCTAAAGACTAATCTTCTGTAGGTGCATGTCTAAGTAGTCTATATAGGATGAATAAAGGTATGTGCAGTTTGATTGGTAGATGCCATTTCTTTCATATGGTATCTCCATTTCAGCTTCTATCTTAAGTCTATACAACATGCTTAAAACCTATGCCATGCACTTTTTCTGTCATCTAGTCCTGGTTAACACGGTCAGTCCCACATGGGAATTTGTTCATAGAGAGGAAGGCCCTTTGCATTTTATACAGTCAGTTTGTCTTATACAATCTTGCAATAGGCTTTCTCAATCACTATATTCCATTTTTATCCATTTCCTTAACACACGTGCAACTTTGGAGTCTTGTTTTTACATTTGCATCACTGGGGTCTGCATTTCATTTAAATCTAATGCGGCTTAACTCTTCTGATAGTTTGATTATAGAATGAAACCCACTTCAAATAATTATTTCTGCATTTCACTTTCATTTTTCAATTTTTGCTCATGCTCTGAATGTTGTTTAAAGCTTTTGATTACAGAATAAAATATATTTTTTTGGAAAAGCTAAATTTAGTGCCCATGTCAGTTTTGTTTAGTCAGCTCTCTTGGACTGGGGGCTAAAGAGAGGTGGCTTTACAGAATGACACTGGGTCTAAAACACTAACAGTGCTGCAGCAGGTTCTCATGGTATTGTCTCCATTGTTGTCTGTGGTCAGCTGTCTGGCCCCTGTTTTAGATGGCTGTCTGCAGAGAAGGATGGTGACATGATATGAGTAATCACTGCAGCGCTTTCTCATATAGGTGTGGACCCCAACTATTTGGATCTTTTCAGTCAGTCTACTGTTGCCTAAATGATGTTTTCACCTAAGTTTACAACATCCACTGAGCTTTTTAAAAAATTAAGCATGAAACGTTGGTTTTCCTTTGAGTTTTTGAGAATGAATTTTCAGGGAAAAGTGACATAATGGAAAGGTCATCATTATCAGTAGAGATTCATTTCCATCTAAGACTGTTCAATGCATATTAAAACGAGAGGGTGCACACCCTTGCACTGAAACCTGCAGTGATGTTCACACATTTCTGACCTTGATCATTTCCATCTAAGACTGTTCAATGCATATTAAAACCAGAGGTTGCACACCATTGCACTGAAACCTGCAGTGATGTTCACACATTTCTGACTTTGATCATTTCCATTTAGTGATTTGTATACAGATCTGGCGGAAAATTTCAGGATGTTGGTAAATGTGATAAAAAATGTGTAAATTGCAGACCCACTTATGTAAGATGTAGATTTTATTATAAAGATGAATTGTTGGCAGTATATTTGATTCTTGATTCTAGGTAATCTGCTATATTTCATATTGTTAGAAAAGGCTGACAGCAATGTGCCAATATTCGTGACATAGTTTAGCTTAGCCCACATGTATTTTTAAATATTGTACCGTTTCCCTGCACTTTCTTTGCTTATTCTATTGCTACCAGTTATTAGATGTGATCTACCATTGTGATTCACAAGAATTTACTGTGGTGATATTTCTCACAAATGGAGAATAGAAAAATGTGCCTGGAATTTCTAAAGACACTGGAATGAAAGAGAATCATAACTTCAGCATTTTATGTGATACTGTTTAAATGCCACTACTATTTATGTATC
>JAWQUT010001241.1:30312-41537 GCA_033807755.1 Ellobium chinense | reverse complement strand
CAGCTTGTCATTCAGTATTCTTGCAGAATACCTGATTACACCAGAAAAAAATTTGTCCAAAATTTTCAGGACGCTCTTAACCATTTTCTCATATTCCATATTTCTTTACAGTATTCATAAGACCGATCAGATTTATGGTGTTCAGTTTAAATCTCAGTCTTTGAGGTTTTCAGACAAATGCAGTCGATCGTGGATATCTTAAACACATAGTAACTGAAATCATGGTTTCCTTTCAGATCAGAAGTTATTTTTTAACACTAGTGTTTCACGTATTAAAAAATTTATCAAAATTTGGCAAATTAGGACAAGATGAGAGGAGTCCTGAAAAATTAAAGTAATCCATGCTCAGCTGTTTCTTTCTAATGGTTATTGGTGGAGTTTTAATCATTGCAAAATTATTTCCTTAGTACTTGAATTTATAGTCAGGTAAACTACCTTTCTCATTTTCTGGATTTTGTAAAAGCTCTTATTTTATCATGTTTGGATTAAAGCATTTGAAATAGCCTCAAGTTTGATTTAATTTTTTTTCAGACATTCAAATTGGAAGAAAAATTTGTAAACTTGTCACCATACTCGTACAGACTGTTGCAATGTCCCATTACGGAAGTTTTTAGATTTTTATGGGGTCCAGCTAAAAGGTCATTATGGGTTGGTCACTGTTAAGCAGTGTTTTCACTCCAGAGAGCTTCAAGAAGAAAAAAAAAAGCCCATCATTCAGTCTGACAGAAAATCTAAATACATCAGTGAAAGCTTGTAAAAAAAATGGGGGGAAGCATTGAACCACTTTCTCGTAATTCATATTTCATTGAAATATCTATAAGACTTGTCAGTTTCACTTTAGGTTTAGACTTTTTTTGAGAATTTCAAGAGCCTTTCAATCTTTGAGGTCTTCAGACGAATACAGTTGAGCAAGAATATTTCAACCACATAATTTGACATAATTGTGCCCTCAAACAACTCTTTCAGATCCAAATATATTTTTCTATACTAGTGCACCATGCATTCATTTTGTTTTGACAAGACAAGAACAAGATGAGGAATTCCCGGAGAATTTGAGTTATCCGTGGTCAGCTGTAGCTTTTAATGGTTACTCATGGAAACTTAATTATCCCAAAGCAATTTCTATAGTATTTATAATAAATAATAAATATATTTATAGTCTTTACGTAATCTTGTTATTTTTCTCATTTTTCTCAATTTTGCTAAAGTTGCTTGCCAATTCAGCCACTGTTATTTCATCATGTCTGCATTGATCCATTTGATATTTTCCTACAATTCCATTATTTGATAATTTTAATTATGCCAATTGAAGATAGAAAGAAGGGAAAAAATAAATTGTCCAACGAGGGGGAAGTAATATTAAAATTTTGCGCCATTCTGTGGAAAACTTAGAGTTTCTCCCCTTCAATCACTGATTTTTGGTTTTACGTGTATGTTTTCTCTTTCCGAATCCTGTCCCTGATCCTTGGTGGGAGAGTCTCTATGCGGTGCCATCGTGGTGTGTCAAAATATCATATTTTATAATTTTATTATTTGTGAGGGAGATCAAAGTTTTTTCAGTGGGGGTAAGAAAGAAGATCAAGCATCAAGTAGAATAAGTGACTGAGAACACAAGTCAAATTTGTGAGTTCATTTTGTACAGTGGATGATTTCTATTGTTAAAGCTGTGTGAATGTAGTAAAGTATTGCACAGGATCAGTCTGTACTTCCTGACTTCGGTTACTTGGGTGGCGAACTGGCTTCTAGCATTTTGTGGTCAGTGTTCAGCTTCCCAACCAAGGATCCAGCGAGGAGAAATTTCGGTGCTCGTTTTCGCAGTGTGATGTAAGTTTTGGCTATTCTGTACTTTCCGATGACTCTATAGAAAAATCTGAAACGGCTTTGAATATTTGAGTTCGGGAGTAAAATTGAAAGGGAAAATGAAGTCTATAAATCGTTTCCGAGAATTAAAAGGTCCCGTGACAAAGGAAATAGATCACTATAACGAATGCACCATTTCGCACTTTGAATTTTTTTTTGATGACTGATGAAGATGATGATGAGGAGGAGGAGGAAGATGATCGTCATGACGATGATGATGATGACGATGATGGTAGTTATTGTGGCGGGTCGTGCTGATTATGATAATGGTAACGGTAAAGATGATATTAGTCGGACATGAATGGCGACGATAAGTACACCGTGGTAGAACTGAATATTGTCAGTGAGAGGTGATGATCGTTGTGGTGGCAGTGAGATTGTTGATGAGTTTAATAATGATTGATGGTATGGTAAAAATTTTGGTGATAATGCATGTAGTAGTGATCATGGTGATTATGGTAGTTAAACATGGTTCTGCCCAGATTTGGCACCAAACTCTTGAAAAATGTGTAATTTTTTTTTCGTGAAATGGTTAATGTTTTGTGTCTGAGCACATTTCCAAGACTGACAACTGAAATAAGAGAAATACAAAGAAAAACAAGTGAGGAAGAGCTTGAAAGCCAGAATGTTGATTGTGGTGGTGGTGGTTGTTGTTGTTGTTATTGTTGTTGTTGTTGGTGGTGGTGGTGGTGGTGGTGTGGTAATGGTGGTCGTCCATCGCAAGCGAATAAAACCACACAATTTGGGGATCTTGTGAGTGCCGAAGTAGCCAATCAGTCCAATGTGAACACATAAGGTTCTGCGAGAAGTGAGACAGTTGTGGGTGGATGATGCAAGTGGTGATTATGGTAGTGGTAATGCTGAAGATGACATTGGTGCGGAAAGAGATGGGGATGATGGATATACTGACGACAGCCTTATCAGAATATAATATTATTGGTAAGTGGTGGTGATGGTGCAGGGGCGTAGGGCGGGGGTCATAACCAGGTAGGCAAATCTGCACATAGACTAGGGTCACTACATTTACATCAAAGATCAATCCCGCTTGAACTTGAATGACCTAGACAGTAGCGTAATCTAGCTCAGCCTCTAAGGTATCATACTGCCTGCCTTTAAGAGTGATGTCAGGGGGTAACAGACTAGTCACTGTCTTGCAGGCGCAAAGTGGCGGTGATACAGTTTTTGTCCAAAGAAGATAAAGAATTCGATCCAGAACTGTTGTGTATTCGAAGTACAAAAACAAAAAGTATTAGTGGAATCTCTGTCTATGAATAGGGAGAGTACCGAGTGCCCAGGCAAGACCGCCGAACCTGACACGCGGACCAATTTACCCAACGTTACATACCAATTAACTCAATGACAACTCGGTCTATCTGCATGAGTTTAACATCAGTGGAAAGCTCAGTCTATCCCCCCCCCTCAAATTCATATCAGTAACATATTATCATATTATTATTGTCTTCCTCGCTGTGACTTGCCTTTCTCACCCGTACTGTGTTACTAATGGTGCTGTTATGTGAATGGCATTTTCCAGTGATTAAACTCCTTGCTGGTGTCCAGAACTGACTCTGAAAGCCGACATTTTTTTTTGACCATATAGGCTCCTGCAACCACAAACATATAAAACAGAATATCATCGCAATAGTTCAACGAAATCATAATAAAAGAGGAAAATTAAACATTAAAGACTAATGCAGACATAAGCTTATTTATCAATCGGAAATGCAAGCAACAACAATGTCAGCATAGTATTCTTACAAATATTAAAGACTACACTCACAAAAGGAACAACACCAACAGATATTTGAACTTTAAGGTTGCAGGAGCCTAAATATTCCAAAAAAAAAAAAGGGGACTGTCAGAGCCAACAGTAACAGAATATAAATAATCGTGTAGAAATAATCGTAAAACATGAAATCATACCGCAAAATTGGTGAAATTCAGTCTTGAATTTATAGAAAAAAATGTTGCAGACAGTGCTTCCCAATTGCTTTTGCGGATTTCATTTGTGTGGGCCTGTGATCTGTGAAAGAAGGCCATTTTTTAAACCCGTTTTCATCTAATTTACAATTGTGAAAAATCTAGATAAAGGACCTCCACTGTAAACAGTACATAATTTAAGCACAGTGGTGGCACCAGACCTGCTGACTAGCCTTGGCCGTCTCAGAATGTTCCCGTGGTTCGAGGAGAAATGTTTATTAAATAGCTCAAAGAAGCTTTTACAATTTGGCTCCTGCGGCCTTTACGAAGTGCACGAACTGAAGCATTCTCTAATAGAAAAAGGAACAAACACACTGGCGTAGTTTGATCAATTATATTTCTTTCTTTCATACAAGACCATGTGATTTGCTTCGGATAATGGATAAGATGAATGAAAAGTTTCATAAGTTTATAGCTTATGTATGCCGTGCGTCGTTGCTGGGCTTCTGGCAATCTTTTGAAATCATTAAAAAGTCTGTGAACATATGCAAGTTCCAATATATGGATATTCATAGAAGTAAACTAGAATGTTCGTAAAGTGTGTTACTTTCTTTAAAAATAGCCATGCCTCTGGGTGTTTTTCATAACTTTATTATCTGACATCTTTGGCGTGATTAATTAGCTACAGATTAGAAGGAAGGTTCATAACATGCTGTCGTATTATACTGCTGGACAATTCTGGTTCCTGCAGTCTATGGAAATATCCTAGCTCTTGTCGCTCGTGTTTCTTCGACGTTATCACTGCTCATCCAGTTCTTGTCCATCCAATGTGCCACAAGTTTATGAAGCTGCTTTGCCTCTTNCATGCCTCTGGGTGTTTTTCATAACTTTATTATCTGACATCTTTAGCGTGATTAATTAGCTACAGATTAAAAGGAAGGTTCATAACATGCTGTCGTATTATACTGCTGGACAATTCTGGTTCCTGCAGTCTATGGAAATATTCTTGCTCTTGTCGCTAGTGTTTCTTCGACGTTATCACTGCTCATCCAGCTCTTGTCCATCCAATGTGCCACAAGTTTATGAAGCTGCTTTTCCTCTTTTATCTATATTAGGTGTGAAAATAGAAGGGAAAAGGTATCAACAAATTTTGGGGTACAACATTTATAAAAAGCACCATTATTTTGATACTATTTGTGGCAGTGGTGGTGACCTCCAAAAGGTGGCATTGGTAGTTGTGGATATGGTCCTGAAGTAGTAATGCAATGGTGGATATGGTGATGCAGGCAGTGCTGATGATTGTGGCGGATATTGTGAGGTAGTTGATGTGTCTGTAGATGTGGTGATTGATGAAATGGTGATGAATATGTTGGATTTATAATGTGATGTTGGTGGATGTGTTGATGGTGGTAGATGTTGTGTGGTGGACATGATGGTGGTGATGGCAATGATTGTGGCCATGATGGTGGATGTAGCAGTGATGGATGTAAGTGCAGTGATTGCGGTGGATGTGATGGTGGCAGTGGTGGAGGATGTGGCAATGATGCATGTGTTAGTGATGGGTGCCGTTGCGGTTGTGTGGTGGAAGTGATGATAGTGATGATGATTCAAGGAAGAGATAAAGATAATGAACGTCCACCAGCTTTAGCTTAGTTTACCGCTTGCTTCCCCTTATTTCGCCCACTGACTGTATTGTTATGGAATACGTAGTGGAACCTTGTCTTAAGGTATGCTCAAGATGCAAAGGAATAGTCTACCTATTGTTGAGGTGTACTTATCGATGTTTAGCTGAATAAAGAAATGTAGAATTATAATGAATTCGTGATTACTAATATTAATATCTGGCAGGGCTTAGCCTTGCTTTCCTTAGGCTAGCAATATATACTAACGCTGCGAGCTGTCCTGTCTAGTGCCACTGACCATACCTTTAATTAAGTAGACAGAGTAATGAGTAAATTCAAAGAAAGGCAAAATTCCACGCTGATTAGCGTGGCGCAGCATGACCGAATGATTGTGGCGTTGGACTCAATCTCTAAATATTATGGGTTCGATTCCCGACTACGGTGGTATTGTTACTGCCTTAGGAGAGTATTTCATTCACATTTTCGTCAGTCCACTCGTCTGTAAATTGGGTACCTGGCTAAAGGCAGTAAACGATAGTATCAAACTATTAGTAATCAGCGCCTGTAAATGGCAGCGGCACTGTATACTCCCCTAGGGAGTTAAGATAGTGCTTGAGTGACCTGGCCTGCTGGGGTAATCATATTGAGTGAAGTCGCGTGAGCGGGCATTAGTCTGGATACGAGACTTACAAATCGCATTATCATTAGTATTAGCAGGATTTCTCTTTGCCTAACTATTCTGCAGTCGAGGTATACACACACCGCATAGATATACTGCAGCAACAACGTATAGCCTAGCACCGTCAGTGACAGCCTACGGACCGTGTTCACAGCATCCTGCTGAATGTGGCAGGCTGTGTTCGTTCCGTCCCCGTGATTGCATGAAAGTGGGCAATCCCTGGAAATTCTAAGTAACAGTAACGGTATCATATTCAGTCTCTAAGCAAGTCAAGATGGCGGAAGCGCTAAAAAAGAGTACCCTGACTTGCGAGTGCTGTTTGTTACATTTTCCCCTCATTTATTAGCATAAGACCAGCACTGTTTCGAGCCACCCCCCCCCCCCCCCCCCCCNCCAAAAAAAAAAAAACAAACAAAAAAACCACAAACTACACAAGGCCGATGATAAAGAGTTCCACTAACAAATTTGAATCCATTGATGGTGGCCGCCATTTTGCCAAGCGTCAACTCCCAGCGTACGCAAAAGATTCCAATTTTTTTAAACAAACCTCTAGAAGTTGAGCACACTTCCCATCCGTTGCCAACGCTAAGCAGCAAAAATCGCACCCCAGAAAACTGTCAAATAATAAATTTTAGACTACAGTTTGGAGATGCAAGGAAGGGCGGTGAAGCGGTGTGCATGCTAGTACATGGGACTTAAAGAAATGTCAGTATATGTTACTACGTATACCTACTTGCCGTCAGTCCATTTACAACTTCCTGGACATGAAGCTCTACATGAATCTACATTGGCAATCTGGAGGGTGATGCCACTAGCAACTGCGCACCCAAATCGACAGGCATTGATGCAGGCCTGGGTTCTTCTAGCAATGCTGCTGGCTGACACAGCTGGCAAGTCCGTTATGGAGACAGTTAGGATGAGAACAACGCAGAGGATTATAGTGGCGCTTCGCATCTGTTGGATGAATTACAGTAATATCAATATCAACACCGTCAACACCAAGAATCGTAATCACTATGCTGATCAGTACTGAGGAGAAGCGCAACAAAAGACACAAGAAGACCGGGAAAGTCGTAGCAATAAACACGAGGAGTGCAGGAGATAAAGGAGGGACAGAATCACAGAAATAAACACAAGTAGAACACGCAAAAAAAAAAAAAATCATTGGTTTTTTTTTTTTGAAATATGAGCATTATTATTAAGGAAAAAAAGATACACAACAGGGTAGCCCTTATTAAATGCTTCATGAATAATTTTATCTCTTTATGTCTTTATATATACTGTATATATAAAGATAGACTTGGAGGTGTGCCCTTTCCTACTCCACACTTACCACCGGCCATAAGATTACCAAACTTTAAAGGTGATTAAGATACAATCCTGTCTAGGATTTAGTCAAATAAATTCGACAAAATAATGTTCTCTTTGATATCTGGCTACTTTACTATTTCGGGTACTTTTCATTGTCTGCCACAGTCAAGTATCTATGTCAAAGGGGGCAGTCGTCAAGTCGTTTTCTGATTAACTAAGCCAGCCTTGAAAGACCCGTTTGTTGTCAGGTGGAGGTGAAGATAATACACACACAGTGCGTTAAGCCAGCGTGTGGTGTTTTGTTTTTGATTTCGATATTCTGAGAGAATATTATGACTAGTTTAACATTTCAAGTGGATTGACTTGGTTATGGATTTTTATTTGTAGTCTCGTACGATCCTCTCCCATGACCTTAATATTCTAAAATATGCAAATATATTATTGATACATAGAAACAGAAAAGCATCTTTCCAAAAGACTAAGAAGTTTTGAATAGCCTTTCATGAGTAGTTAAAAGATAACTCCATGCGAAGTTTGGATCAGTTTTATTACTTTAGAAGAACGTTATTCCAGACAGTGCGCTTTTGTCTCAGTGAAATTTATTAGGCTAAAGTACTTTTATTCAGTTGTGATATTTTTAAAGGCCAGAGGATGCATTTTGCTTTTCAAAATAAGTCATGCACATGCCACCTGCTGATTGATAGACTCTTTCTAATATTTTCCAGAGTCAAGAATTGCAGTCTCGAGCCGGGGGTATGCGTTTTGCCGTTACTCGGGATCCTCGTGGGGAATACACATTAAATCAAGGAATTGGACGAATGCAGTTGGTCAGACGGATCTAAATTTGTTAGAGAGATGACGTTGGTCAGAAAATTTCGAATGCCTTGTGTTACACTGAATGTGGGATCTCAGCGGCAAAGGCGAGACCACCTATAAGGTTTCGAATTTGCTGGTGGAAATTTTTTTTTTTTTTCCGGAACGGCTTTATGCCGGAGGAAGATGTGGTACCAATCAGGGAATGAATGCTAACAAAGGGGGCAAAGATATAAGTATTTCAAACACCAGTCGCTTGTGAGCACATTATATTCTAGAACTTCTGCAGCCATCGTTACGTGCTTAGAGGCTCCCGCATCCGTTGCTTAAAATCTGTCTTCCTTCTGTGCAATGTATTCTCCGCGGGACCGCCTCCAGAATAAAAAGACCGCCTTTTAGCGTCATTTGCATTCCATGCCGAGATCCATTGTGGGATCAAACAGAGGTAGCGCGGGTCTGACCCTGTTGATTCACACTTTATGCCTGTCTTCTGGTCTTTGACACCTATTGTGTTTTCTTCTATTGGCCCTATTAACATTTTGTGTTATTCTACATATACCACTGTGATTTGGGGAAATTTCTTCAATGGAGGTTAAAGTACTTCTTTTGCCCGATCTTTTAACGGGAAGAAAAAGGGGGGTCAACGCCCAAATTTTTTTACAAATGTCTTACGAAAAAGATCACCTCAAATTCTGATTAGGTCCCCAATTTTTCATTTGGCTGGTTTTGACCGCGTCTTAATACATAGGCCTACACATTATAATTTTTCATACAGAAGGCTCAAATTGTACCTCAAACTTTTAAATTGGATGCTTTACTTAGATCACAGGTCATTTTACATATTTCTACACCCTAACACTGTCTGGCAGGGCCCCAAAAAAGGGGGATTTTATATATTAGCGGATTAATTGGGTTGTACACAATGATGATTTGCCCTTCTAATAGGTATCACAAACCTTCTCAGATGCATTTAGATGACCATTTCGTAAGCCATAAACTGCTGCCTGAAAGTGGAGAACCGATCTAACCGAAAGTTGTAGGTAATACTGGGCCACGTCATCAATAGTGCTCTCGGATCAGCGAAAGGGGTGGTCATTGTATTCTGAGAGCGGTCCTAAGCAAAGGAAGTATCAAAATGGCTGCGACTGATGCAAAAGAGCTAGAAAAAAAAAAATGCACTAACTTGCGAGTGGCGTTTGCTTTACTAATATTTTTGTCTTATTCACTAGTATACAAACCACTTTTGATACTTACCACAACCTCCTTCGACACAAGGCTATTTAAAAGTCGTTCCACTAACAAATTTTAAACAGTAGATGGTTTCACTAATAATCACTGGCATATCAACACTTTATGGTGATCATTAGAAATTAGACTACAAGCATAGTTCGGCTTCAGGCACAATGATAACTGTCTCGTAGGCAGTCACAATGAGGCCTATGGAAAATCACCGTTGCACATATTGTCTGCCGGTCGGTCAGCTGACACTGGGCTGCAAAATGCTACCGCCGCACCCAGCGTTCTGCAAGGAGGTGCGTATTCTATTGCTACATTCAAACGTTGCGCGCGGACGGTAGAATAATAAATTCTACCACAGCATCACGAGGGTTAATGAAGCAACACAGCTTCATAATGATCGTACCAATGACCTGATTTTGTCAAAAACCAACATGTCTCATTTTGATAGACTACTACACATATTATATGAATGAGGCTTGGGCCTCCATTTCCTCGCGGAAGAGTGGGCACCTTTGTTTTCTCCGATAGCGACTCAGTGCAGGATCTGAAGCTCGGTAAAACTATTAATTTGCTCTGGTACACATGCATATTTTATAGGAGAATTTCATAATGATATTCATTTAATTTCGCTCTTTATTTATTATCTTCTTATAGAAATCTATCTCCCTTTTTTATATTATCTTGTTCTAACAATCTCACATTATTTCTTTTTTGTTTTTTAATTATTTTATTCAGGAGGAATGATAGGGAAAGAGTGATTTGGCCCGGTTGAAAAGAAGGTTATAGCTCGAGGTTCGAGGTCGGGGCATCGAAATAAAGGAGAAATACAAGAAAGAAGAGAGAGAAGAACGAAGAGACGAGAGAAAGAGAGAGAGAGAGAGAGAGAGAGAGAGAAGAGAGAGAGAGAGAGNGAGAGAGAGAGAGACAGAGAGAGAGAGAGAGAGAGAGAGAGAGAGAGAGAGAGAGAGAGAGAGAAAGAAAATGGCGAGTTCCAAGTCGGTCGTTTTTGGGGAGAGGAAGTTAAGGGCGGAAATGGAAGTCATGGCCGTGGCAAAAAGTACCCTCGTGTTTCAGACATTATTTGTTTGAGAAAAATAACAAAGTTGTGGCATGTGATGGTGATTTTTATGCTGGATAAAAAATAATTATTCACCCGGGTACCCATTAGTATTCCGCACCGCGATACACTGGTTATTAAATAAATAGTTAAGGGTATATTATGCACCCCTTTATTCCCTTCACTTGTCTATCTTGTCTGGCTACAAAAGTAAAGAAATTGCCGTAAAGCTAAAAACAGGAGTGTAGAAGAGCAAGTAGGTAGAAAGCTTTACAGAATCACGGCACAATACAAAGTCTGGCTGGCTGACTCGTTTCGCTAAACTTGATGAGGTGTGGTACAAGATGGAAATGGAGCATTTAGTAACAGAACTGGGGAGTGAGCAGACACCAACAGGTCCTAACAGAAAATAGGATAAAGGGGAAAGTGCACATGCTCAAAAAAAAGTGCAGAGAGAAAATCTTTATACATTGTGAGCATCTGTTTGTGTCTGCTCACTCCCCACTTCTGGACTTGATGAGCGACTACTCTCCCGGATACCGCTACGTGAGTGCTGATAACTAAGAAGCAGGAACCACTTGGGTAGTCAAGTCATTTAGAAGACGAGAACCCGGTATCCATGAATATGACTGCCATGAATACCATTACCCGATTCTCATTTCTAAGTCGTGTTAGCACTGCCATGGGTCGATAAGAATAATAATTTGCAGGTCGAACAATTGCT
>JAWQUT010001240.1:20053-41574 GCA_033807755.1 Ellobium chinense | reverse complement strand
CTGCTGTACATGGTGGTGAATATCTGGAAAAGCATATTGAGTTTCTCATAACTATTTCTAACCTCTAAGATGTTAAGATCCATTTTCCTAAAGACTAGGCATCTATTTCCGAACAGCCTATCATTTCTTTTTATACCTACCTGTATCTTTATTTAGCAGCACAGGTTTGCGAAACCATCCTAGAACGCTAAACCTTTGTCATTTGAAAAATGTTTAAAAGTGTAAATATACCCACATTGATTTTAAATAAAACTGCCGAAAATGTCTCAGCAAAAAGAGCGTTTTAACTAGCTCTAGAGGGTACATGTTGAAAAATGTATCTTTTCTCACATGTCTGCCTTTTAACAAAAGCACCACTCAAACATAAAATAAGAGTCTAAAAAACCTAGTCCCATTTCATATAACAGCAAAATGGGGTACATGCATAGATTTTGAAATGGTTGTTTGGAAACCAGTGCCGCTCGGAAACTGATGCCTGAAGGATAGATGTCTAGACTCTATAGTCTACAGCCAAGCCGCATTAGCTATTACTGGCAATATGATTCAATATCATCTGAATTGAATATCTTGGGCTTCCAGCCTCTGATCATCGAGTATCCAACAAGAGATTCAAAAGCATCAGGAAAATGCAGTCGTAGAATACAGACTTTTCTTAATTACAAACACTAGGAACTAGGCAGATTAGACTGTATTAACTGTATAGATCTACTAGTCATTGAAAATGACCTTTGCCTTGTAAAACAAATTCACAATAGCCTATTGAATAGGGTACTCCAGAGATTCAACAGAATGTCAACAAACATTGAGCATTCCTACCTTTCATCATTAGTCTAGATCTAGACTAGACTAGTTCTTAGTCAGCATGAATAGTGGCATGATGTCTAATTACAGTCAGTTGATCTACTTACCGTGTCTTGTTCAAGCCAAGTAAACGAAACACCTCTTGAGCTGAAGTCATTTGTCTCTTTTCCGTTGTTTCGCACAACTGGTTTGCATGCACCATGGCCGAAAACGAAACTAGACTGGTCGACGGAAGTTGCTTCCCCTTTGGTGGGAAAATGTTTTCACACGGTATCGAATACTGGCATTTCATGTCATTGCTCTGAAGGATCCACTGATGGCGTAGCAATTTCTTAACAACATGCTGATTCAAGAAGTTGGTCTACCTAATTGTTTTAAGGGAAATTAAACCAAATGATGTTTTCTTATTTTATTTCATCCGCTCAGCCAGGATCCCTTACATAGAACCCTCAGCATCGAATCTGCAGAATTCCGATTACCCCTAGTCGCCCGGGACTTATAAAGGCACCACAACGCAGATACGATACGTGATTGGTAGATTTTCAGCCAACTGTAGCGTTCCTTTTCGATATGTGCAAGATAGGACGTGTGTATGGCAAATGTGCGTGACAGGTCGGGAAAATCTGAGAATGGTGTGTGAGAACGACACACACGAGACAAAGAAATTAGTCCAAATGAGGTCTTCTCTGAAACTCCGTCTATACCTCAGTTTGCCACGTCTGAGTGCCGTGGCGCTAAAATCTAAATGGGGTCCGGTGACTGGACCTCACTTGGAAAATTGGACCCCACTTACCGGAGAGCGTGACAGGTGGTGGGTCTCACTTGGCTACAAATGTACGTACACACACACACACACACACACACACACACACACACACATCGCCTCCCCTCCTAGGTTCCAACATACTTTTGAAAAGAGCACAATACAGGTAATCCATAAGCCATTTGCCGCGGGTTATCATAAACTCTTAACTTGTGCATGTCTGTTTCAAACATCCAGTCTGACGAACTTGAAGTGTTTCAAAAGTCTAATTTTACAAACTGATTGATAATTTTAGAGCAGCTGTGACAGCTAAGACATGAGCACTGTCTCAAAAATGTTACTACAATTTTTTGTTAAGGAAACAATAAAATCTAATGTTTCAACATCATCGCAAGTGATCAAAAATGTACGGGGAAAAGACTCATGCACGCACAGATGGCTTTAAAATCATGGGAATAAAATCGGAAATTTATTTACTCTGCTTAACATATTAAAAGTGCAAAAACCGGATATTTTTGTTGTGCTTTTCTCATCCCTTCTCAAATTGTGAAGATCTGAACTTCTGCATGTTCTACACATAGTAACAAACATCAAATCACGCCACTGTCTAAAGTTTGTCATCTTGCTTTGAACCAAGTATTTTAACTATTCAGTGATTGAATTATATTAGCAAATGACTGTAAACATGGAAATCACATGGAGCCCGTGACAGTTATTTAAAGGCAGTGTGCAGGAGGTGATCCAGCGGTGAAAATTATTAAAGTTGCTTTTTCAGCCACGAAATAAGGAAGGGAGATGTGATCTGCAGACTGTCAGTGTAAACAATTATTTAAGTTGACTGTGGTGGCAAATGAAAAAAGGAAATAGAAAAAGACAGTAGCCAAAAATAGTTTACAGAAGAAAATTGAAAATTTCTGAGTTGGAGACAACAATGTAGTTGGTTATGGCACAAGTGGTATTTTTCCACATTTACGTCACAGCCTTAGTTGAAGTACAAGGCGGAAATGGAGCACTGAGTAACGGAAGTGGGGAGTCAGCAGACGCAAAATGATTTCAAACAAAGTAGGATAAAGGGGAAAGTGACCAAGAAGTCAAATGAGGGAAAATGGAAAAATGAAAGAAAGTGATGCGTGGGAATCGAACCCGCGACCTCTGCGTCGGCACCCATTGCCTTGTCGTCAGTTTGGGATCAGGTAGACGTCTATACACGACCACGCCGCCATAAAAAAAAAAAAAAAAAGTGGCTTAGTGCCGGGGTCTTTCCCGAAGCCGAACAGAACAGCAGTAATAGCGCTGGGCACGAGACACAACACCACAAGCTTCCCTCTCTTCAACCAAAGGCCGTTAAGCTTCTGTTGGTAAACTCAACAAGACAATCAATAGACGTACACACAACATCAAACACTTCTAGCCTTAGTTGAATAGATTGCGGAAAAATAAGTACTGTAAGTCGTCTGATTCTCGCCCAGGAAAGTTAAAAATCGTAACAAGCAGGCGCTGAGATTGGCAAAAGCGCATAGCCTGCCAAACATCTGAGACACATAAACTGCACTGAGTTGATATGGAAAGGGGATTTTTAGAATGTTCAATACATGATGCGATTTCGCTTTTCCAGTATCAAAGATCTAGTTGCGGCTGGTGCTTTGTAACATCTGCCCTACAACATCAAATTTCAAAGACAGGATAACTTATTAAAATATTTCAATGATCAACGAAGCAGTATTGAGCCTGACGCTGACATATTTGTTACAACTTTGTATATAGCCCCGCTTCTAGCTCTAATTTTACCTACCCTAACCCTAACCCCAAAACACCTGGGGGGAGTCGCAGAATTTTACCAAATGGACATGGAAAGTTTGAGGCCAGATCAGAAACTGAAACAAAACTCTTGTGGAGATCAAAATAATTTTGAATCCAAAACCAGAAACCTACAAAATCCTGTTGGCAGAAACACAGTGGAATTATTTCATTCACATTTCACTGTGAATAAATAGTGAATAAATACATGCCATTAATTAAAAATATGTTCCATTTCCAAAGCAAATTTTGGGCAAGGCCATTAAATCATTTAGATCTATAATAATGTCATCAGGACCGACAGACCTGAGATGCCTTATTACTAGTACCGAAATTTGCACTGAAGCAGTTAAGGACTGGATGACATTAAATAAACAAATTAAAGATGAATGAGGACACGACAGAAGTAATTTTGTGCTCCACCGATTCAAAAATCAAAGCTCTCAATAAATCATCCATCAAAATAGGCGGCAGGAGGTAAAGATAAATGAAAAAGCTAGAAACCTTGGAGTGATCTTTCACAACACACTATCCATGTCATTTCATGTAAATCAACTTGTAAAAAACATGTTTTTTGAATTCAGAAGAATTAGTGCCTTAAGACCATATTTGACTGAATCAGCTGCAAAAACGTTGATAGTATCACCTATTTTATCACGCTTGGATTATTGTAATTCTCTCCGGGCCGGTGTAACTGACAAGAAATTAGATAAATTGCAAAGGGTACAAAATAATGCAGCCCATGTAATCCCTAAAAAAATGAAGGCTCCAACGTACTGAACCTCTTCTGAAAGCCCTACATTAGTTGCCAGTGAGAGCCAGAATATAATACAAAATTCTTCTGCTTTGTTATAAGGCTCTAAATGGTATTTCCCCTTCCTACCTATTACAGTTATTGAAAAAACGCAAGCCAGTTAGATCCTTACATTCTGAAAATTTTCTTATTCTTTTAAAGCCTAGGACAAACTGAAAGAAATTCGGGGAACAAGCATTTAGTTTTAATGGGACCATCTCTGTTTAATAACCTGCCCCGTAATATTCGAAATTCCGGCTCATTGGCTGCATTTAGGTGTTATTTTAAACACATCTATTCAGTAAACATTTTGGTTCTTAGTTAAACATAGCTGACTCTTGTCACAACTAAATTTTGAATAGATCTATATTACTGTGTATGAATATGTGTGCATAGGTGTAAGTGAGTGTGTGTATGTGTGCATGTGTGTGTGTGCATGAATGTGTGCGCGCGCGTGTGTGTGTGTGTGTTTGTTTGTTTGTTTATTTGTTTGTTTATTTGTTTGTTTGTTTGTTTAGGTACGAGTGATTTCTCATACTTATTGTACTGAAGTGAGCTTGTGTGCATATCTGAGAGAATGTTAAAATGTCAAAGCGCCTGGAGTCCACCTCAGGGATTGGGCGCTATACAAATACAATTTATTATTATTATTATTATTAATAGACAATCAATCAATCAGGTGTAAATTTTAGAATGTATTGCAACAATTTAATTCATGTCAAAACCTAGATGAACTATCGCACAATAGGGAGAAAAACATTCATGGAAATCCCCTCACCACTGATGTCATTCAGTAGGTAGAAAAACATTAAAACTATCTGTAGTAATGGAATCCCCTCACCACTGATGTTATTCAGTAGTATCCTGCTATGTAAAATTAAGTCTTAAGTCTAGGAGTTCTCACTTTAGCTACATTTTATTTGTACATCCTTCGATAGGGAAGCTTGGTATTCTTGTGGCCTTAAAATTATTGCCTGACATCTCCTCTTTTTGACACACTTTAATCATTTTTATGCCATTCTACTACACTCTTTCTTTGATTTCATTGATGACAGTAAACTTCTGTTTTTTGTTCTTCCTGTCTGGCCTGATAAATGTAATGCAATTAAAAAGGTTTCACAATTATTCTATTTTGCAAACTAGGGAGCTGTTTATGTTGGCAAATTTACAGTAACAATTATGGCTTTGCTTGTTTCCAACGATTCACTGTCCACATTTACATTTACTCATTCTCCCAGAGACTCACATTCTAACTGGAACTCATGTCTTTTAATACCACTCAAATCTTATCTCCAACCCTCCCCGCTCCCCTTCCAACCCTAACCCAATCCTTCCCGTTAATGTTAATGCCCACTGAGACCACAATGTCAGTCAAGGCAAGCCACTCATATTTTATGTGAGGTTCATTTCGAATTCCTCCCATTCTCCTGTTCACTCTTGGATGATATAGGCTACTGCAACTTTTGTCGTTGACACTGCTACTGCCAAGATCTGGAAGATGTGACAAATTATTACTGATAACTAAATTTAATGAGCTCTTCCATTCCCATCATCAAATACTAGGATGTCTGTACCTAAAAGAAAAGGAATATCTTGACTAACTATACTTGTCAAAAACATTTACGTCATGTGACTGGCCTCAAAGCATCTTCTTTGCTCACAGGGAGATAATAAAACTTTGACTGTGACACAAAAGAACAGCTAGTTAACTCTACCTTAAACAGTGACATCATTATCATAGGCTGAACCTGAAGTGCCTCATTCTAGCACCCATCAAGATAAGGTCCCTAAATCCTAATCCTAATGCCATCGTGACAGGGTCCTTGAGCCTGAACCTAATAGGGCTAATCTACTGCCAATCATATTCGTAATGACTAAATGATAGTAAAGGAGTTTGTGGGAAGATTTCCATATGTGGTAACTGGCGATAAGGAGTTCAGCTTGCTTCGACTGATGCTCCTGTTTCGAAGGGCATTAGTGTTAGGGTTAAGGGTAGGATTAGGATTAGGGGGGTGGGATTAGGGTTAGGGTTGTATTAATACGTTATTCGGAATTAAGGTACTGACCGTAGTTTATAGTTGTAGGAGTTACCACATATGGAAATCCTTCCGAGTTCCTAAATCTAATGCCCATAACAGCCATTACTGCTAGAAGTAAAGAAAAGCTGAACAGTTCATGTAAATTGAACACAGTTCAGAAGTGCTGCAAAGATTCGATTGTCAGCAGGGAGATTCTTTAGAAGGTCAATAGTGCGGCCTCCTAGTTCTGAGTCTATTTCCTAGATGATCCTACTCGTTAGTCTAGATCTATCTAGTCTCTAGAGACCATCTAGTCAGTCTCGTTACAATGTCACTTGACTTAGTGGCCCAATGCATGAACAGTGTCATGACTATGATTTTCTCACGTTCAATAAGCTCTCTCAAACAAAACGAAACTGTGTTTTTGTTTTTTCGTATTTTTGTTCACGATTTGTTCGCTGACCAGAGTATTCTACGAATCATAGGAAATCTAGCAGATGACGACAGCACTCTCATACAAGCCCAAATCTGTGCTGGCCTGCTGGAGGAAAATAAAGATCCTGAAACCTTCCATTGATTCAGGCTTATGAATTTATCTCAAAATCACCTGACTCATTTCAGACTCAAACAAACAATAAAACGTATACTTGTGAAAACTTATGACAGTAACAAAAAGAAAAGCCGCCGTCTCCTTTCTATCAGTACTGCTAACATATCTATTTTTAGACAGATGGTGTTTGAGGAATAAGTCTTGAAGCCACTTTTTTTTTTTAGTATTACAGTTTGGTATTACCTGTCAATAGTTATTACAAAAAGCTACTTTTCTGTTGTGAATTTTGAAATGAAGTATGTCTGTGTCGCATCCTGCCCATTCCCTTATCAGTAAAACACTGCCCATCACTATCTTCACAGGTATGTGGTCTTAAGAGGGTTAAATTATCTTTGTATTGATGCTACTCTGTTCTTGCATTCCTGTGTTTGATTGGTTGTTACTTAACAGTTGGAAAATTGCATCAGCTCTGCATTTGTGTGAAAATAAGTGGGTGTTCGTGCATTGGTCCACTTTCAATGGGTTAACACAATTTCACCACCCAGTTTTGCCCAGCTCTCAGTCTCACTGATAGCCAAACCAGAAAACAACTTTATCCTCTAGTGCCAGTAACCGGCTCGAGCCAGTAATCGCCGTCATCCGTTTGCAACAAGTTTCTCTCGAAATTTATAGTGATTTCCCTTGGATTATGACAGCAGACGGTGTTTCGTTTATTTCTCCAACAAAATAATTTAGAATGGTGGACAAAGAAATGATTTAGAGGTTTGTATGATCAATTTACCAAGACCACATTGCGCATTCTTGCCCACTGAAAGTGGCGATACAACAACCGTGACAGTTTATTGTTTTGTGAAATGAAAAATGCAATAACTTATAAACATATTGTGTAAATTGAAAAAAAAAGAGCCTAATCTGATTTTCAGTAAAGTTATATGACATCTGTCTTGTAACGTTTCTCAAGGAAATGACTTTCTTTGAGGGGGAAAAAATTAAGGTCTAACATCGCTAAAGCAGCGGGCCGCATGTCTGTGTTGCCACTCTGGCCATGTGCTTTTCCCCAATAGCGAGATGTTATTTTTTTCCCATTTCCCTACTCACGGTATGAAATTTTTAAAAAATCTATCAGTTTACAATCAAACAGAATAAAGCCAAGCATTTTATGCATTGATCCCAAATTTCATAGTTTATTTTCCAATAATTTACGAGCGATTTCTTCCTAAGAAAAATGGCATTTCGTAAAGCCATTTTACCCTGCCTAAGTACAGGAAAAATCTTCACCGATGGCAACATCATCGTGCATATTGATCCGGAAGTAGAGCGGCGGTAATCGGCACGACCCCGATTTTTGTGAAATATCAACATAGACAACAACCGATAACTATTTCAAGGTGGTGGTTGACTTCTGCCACTCAAAACAAAGCTGAACTGACGTGAACTGACGTGAAAATGGTCTTTGCTTAAAATCTGAAAGTCTGGTATGATTCTGTAAGCAAATTTGATCGCGAAATCGCGGTAAATAATAAGATGGCGATTATCGGCACTTCGAGGATACTGATTCCACTGCTTGACTGAGTTGACTACGATACAATACTGGTCAAGATTATAAAAATAAATAACAAGCGTGTTAGCGGTGAATAGGCATAACGCCACTTGCAGATACAGTGTGATGTATATAGTCTAGGTTTAGTGTTCATGCATTGGTCCACTATGACTAGACAAAGTCGTCTAAGTCAAAGTCTAAATCAGTCTAGTCTAGCTCTAGACTGACTGACTAGTCTAAGTCTAGACTAGGCTAGACTATCTCCAGTCTTATCGTGAGAATATTTTTCGTCTTTCATGTTATCTTACCCGTCTTTTGCTTTAAGGACGTATTTCCTCACTTCTCATCAATGACATTTGCCAGAGATAGGCAAAAAATAGGCATGTTTTCGTCGGAGTCGACGCAGGAACATCACTGTCACTGATCCATGGCAAAACATCCGCTTTGGCACTCCCTAGTCCGAGTGACTACCCTTGAAACTTTTTAGGCCAGTTTGTCACTTAAAATGAAATTGAAGAAAATTAATGATACAGATGAAGTCATTGTGAAGACCAAGTTTTATATCATTCCTCTTTGCAAGTAGAAGTCACACATTTCCTTATTCATACATGTATTTCATATATTTTTTTTTTGAGTTGGACCTTTGAGTTACGACGTTTTTAAATCAAAATAAAGCATGGAGCTTTGTAAAGAACCTGGTATGTTGTGCACAAAATGAAAACAAAGAAGGTCTAGATCTTCTACTTCTAGGCAGTCTACTAGTCTAGACTACATTTGCTGCCTCCGAGGGTGTGAAAGGGTTAGTGAAACATCTACACACGTCGGGGACTCAGGAATCACTGTAATTTTAAGCTGTTAAGACTACATTTAGAGGATAAGCCAGCTAACTTTCAGAATACAGTCACTGTATGTAGAATTTCTCTACTCAGAGAATAAATAGGTCAAGAGTTACCTATTCTCGATTCACATTTGTCTAAGGCTCAAACAAAGAGCTTTCATACTGCGTATGCTTTTTATGAGTGAGCATATGCACTTAAATATGAAATATAAAGCGCTAGTACATTAGTCCATTAAAAATACAGGACACCATCACACATACATAAAAAGGAATGAGTAGATTTAAGAATTTGCTTGACAGCTGATCCCTCCTAAGGCCTCTCCCAGGCCGCAGGGTCCTCAGATTCAGAACTCGCAAATTCCAAAGTGACCCGTCATCAGGGATGCCATTCATCAGAGAAATCTTGAAATTTGAGAATGTTGGTGTCATTCTGAGATTGTTTGGCCCTCTCACATGACAACACCGATTGGAAAGACGAAATGAATGAAATAATCTAGGAATAGAACCGATTTCATGGCTAATCTATCATTCTGTGATTATTGCAACAGTATTGGTGTAAGAGTAGTCCTGTCCTTAGAGAAAGCCAAATAAACTGTTCATTACAGTGGTGCTGACCCAAGAGAGGGCCAACTGTTTTTAGACATGTTAGAAACAGCTTACACAGAAAATTTAAAAAATCATAAAACATTGTAAATTCATTCTCTTTTATCTTTTGCTTTCTGTTTGTCTTGCATATTTCTCTTCCTAATTATTATGACAAATTACATCTGTTTGTGTTATGAGCATACAATTTTTTTTCGGAAGAGCTGTTTTCAAGTTAAGTAGATTGCTGCTAATACAGATAATGACATATTCTTGACTCGGCTATTCATAATATTTGCGAAAAGTTCGAAGAATTTTATGAAAAGTGAGTGACATTCATGTTCATCTCTGATATTAAGGGAATTGTTCGTAACTAGCTGTAGATTCTACTTAAGGGCCTGAGTCTTATACCATAAAACACTGATAAGAGGTATATCCTGGCCACTGACAAGTATACATATTATCACGAGTGCTTTTATAATTATAATAATTAACTAGCATGCAATTACCTCTTCTGTGCATCTAAGCTTTCACAGGTCTTTCAGAATCTGTAATTTGAAAATGGGGTCAAGATAAATGCTTTGATGGACAATGAGGATGTTTTCTATCCAGCACAGCCAAAAAAAATTAAAAGTGAGGATTATTAACAGAGAAATTGCCTTGGTGCACAGACTCCAGTTGTGCTCTGATCCTAAACTACTGGCTAAACAAACCATTGCGGCTTGAAGATGTTAAGAAGTATTTATATAGAAGAATGTTTCATTCATCAGAAATAAACACAAATCGGAGCCTTCCTAATGGTATTCAAAAGTTGGCCAAAATTTGTCAGGAAAATCTGCTTACCAATCTGATGGAGGTTTTCAGTATCCTTGGGAGAATTAGGCAGTTCTTGTTACTCTATCACTCTAGGATTCTCCTCATCAGTGAGCTCAGCGTTCTTCTGAGTGACAATACTGACAGATCATTTCTTTTCATAGATGTAGAGTGGGATTTAGTTAAGTCAAAAGCAAAGGACTTAGACAAATCATTTGGATTAATAGTGTTTCAGATTAAATCAAGTGCATGTTTTAACTAGAGCAACATGGCAGAATACAAAAAAAAAAAAAANAAAAAAAAAAAAAAAAAAAAAAAAAAAAAGAAAGAGTGAGGTGTTCGTTAATGAGTGGTATACTGATTGAAGATTCACTGCGCACACGCCCACAGTTTCATTGATGTTGAGATGGTTTTTTTTTAATTTCATACTAATCACGCCCCTACACTGGCTGAATGCCAGTGCCTAGTAATCTTCAGTCCAAAGCACAATCTTTGTGGTGGACATGAACTTTCAGTTTGTGACAGATCTAGATGCCAGAAATAATCTGTCATGAATCAGGTTGCAGTATTGTGTCCTGCTAAATTTTTACTTTCTGAAAAATATAGGTCTACTGAACTTGTCTTTTGATAATCACAGGTTTTTCATGCAAGAACATCAAGAGATTAACATCATCACTTGTAAGATAACTAGAGAAAACAACACTGCTGACACAGCCTATCCATGAAGTCAACAGTACACAGTATAAAGCTGTGTTTTCATTTTGCTGCCTGACCAAGGTCTATCTTGCACTATTTATAGTGTAGGAAAATGAATGCAAGATCACAAGTCATAGAGTTGGTAAATAGTGTGATGTTTTTCTTGTTGGCATCAGTCCTTTGTCATCTTTCTGATATCTTTTGTTGTGTGAATGGTTTGTTACAGTTTGTTATGCAGTCATATCCCAAATTAAGGAAAGGCATCAGAGCAAGGTGATATGATAGCTGCTTGTAGGTGCTGATCATCTATCAATTGTTTTTTGAAGGTACCTAGCCATGCAGCTATAGTTGTCAGTGTGCTAAAAATTCAAGGAGAATTTAATATAAGGTTATGGCCCATAATCGTAATAACCTTTAGAGGAACGAAATTTCATTGTTTTGGTCATTACACTTTTAAACATAGCTTGTCCTTGGAAACAGATGACAGTATGTTGTCATGTTATAAGTTGGACATCATGAAAATGGATATGTTATCCTTAATTTGTTACACTTAAGTAACGTGGCCGTGCAGTTTGTGAGTATACTCAGAAACTGAAGACTTTCAAGTCTAAGGTTTTTGTGTTTGACTTGCAAGGTGGGTGGTTTACATTGTAGTGTCCTTGGGAAAGACACTTCACCTCCATTTCCTCACTCAGGTGTATATGAGTACCTGGCTTTAAAAGCTGGGAGGATCAGGGAGCCACACTGCTGGCGACCAGAAATGACTTTGTTATATATTTCATTTGTAATATTATGTATTTACATGTATGATGTGTTTTGTTATAGGTGTTTGTAATATGAATGAGATGTATAACATTGTAAGATATTGTAAAACAATTTCCCCATGGAGTAAATAAAGTTGTCTTTTTTTTAAATTGCTTACTTCATGAAATAAGCAAGAAATTAATTGCTTATTCATGATTTAAGCAAACAAGCTGCATTATTTACCTAAAAAGCAACCAGCAGCCAAATTCATGACTTAAGCATCTGGACTATTATTACACTGAATTGCAAAGTTTTATTTTATTCATTTACCAATTCTTCATCTTGTGAAGAGAAGATAAACTTTTATACCCACACAAATGTTAAAAAGAATTAAAACAGTCAAACTGGAGGCGAAAGAAACAGATAGAAAAATAGTACCTTTTCAAGTTTCAAAGGTGTTAGAAAGAGGAGGATCTTCAAGGAACTGTTACCAAAAGTATTAATCTTGTCAGTTGACTCAGTTACTTAATTCATGAGGCAAACTAGCAGTCAAACATTTCACCTTCAGTTATTTTTTTGCGTGCTTCATGAAAAAAGCAAATGTCTTATGCTTAATTTATGAATTAGGCAGCCATTTGTATATTATGTGAATTATGCAGCTTGCTTGCTTTATTCATGAAATTAGTAATTTATTGTTTTTTTTTTCATCAATGAAGCAATTACACAAATTAATGTTTCTGATAAGTAGCAGGACATGATGAGTTTGTTCAAGTGAAGTTGGGCTGTTGGAGTAGTTTTAGCCAGGCTTGTAAATGATCATACAAACTATGAAAACAATAAAACATCTCCCATTTTCTGTCTTTCTCTTGTTTCTGTCTCTCTGTCACTGCATTCTTCTCTTTCCTTCCTCTCCTCATCCTTATTTCATGTTTCATTATGTTCATCTATTGTAGGCACATTTTTATAGGCTTCGAATTTTTAGCACCATTCAGTGATTCAATTGTACTTTCATCGACAGTCTATGCCAGCTTTCTGTCTTAGGAACATTTGAAGGCAAATGGGCACCAGTCTTACTTGCAATGTGCATCTCATGTTTGCATATTACACTTGAAAGTTTTCGTATTGACCATTATTGTAATTTTAACTTTTGTATTAAGATGAGCAATATTTTTTTATTTATCATTGCTTCTCAGACAGTTGAGGGGAGGCAGATTGAAGAGGTGGTCCAGGGATTGTTCCACACAATTTTACTCCACCGAACAACTGGCAAGGTTAGCATCCACCTAGAATCTTTTATCATTGCAACCATTTATCCAGAATAAATAATCTTTTAGTACTGATCAAAGCATACATACATATCATATTGTGTCTGTCATCCAAATATCATGTCTAGTAAGACCTTACAGCTCCTGTTCCTGAGGGATCATTTCATGAAGTCAAAAATGTAAGATGTTTGGGTTTCTCAAATTTGTGAGATGTTTTAGTTCATGATTAAAATTTGATAACAAACAGGAATCAAGGGACCATAGCATTGTAGTTAATATGCAGATTTTTTCCAGATACATGAGACTCAAGGTCATGAAGTCTTACAGTAAGTTAAACACATTAAAGCTTTACTTTCTTTATTATGTAAATTATAGAAATGAAGCTTTACCACTTGCTCTATTAGGATTACATACTAGCTGGAAATTTAGGAATTGCATGACAAGATAAAGGTGTCAAGGCAGATAAAAAAAACAGTACAGGAAATATATGAGGCTTACCTGAGTATGGTGAAGTGATGTTTCAGATTTTACCAGAACAGTTGACCAGAGTGATTATCCAATGAGATAAGTTGCTCACACCCTGCCAATTTTTAGCCACAGATAATCATTAATTTAACCATTTGCCCTAGTCCCAAATGTAACCCAGTCCAAGGAGGGCTGGCTGGTGAGATTTTAGTATTCTTCTGGTCAACTGTTGATAAAATCTAAAACCTTATTTCATTCAGGTAAATCACAAGTATTTCAAATAAGTTTACCTGACTAACTAAATAATTTATAGAAGTCGGCTGGTTGGGTAAAATCACCACTTTTGGAGAGAGACATAGTGGAATAGCCAGAAAATGAGGAAATGTCTTCTGCAGAAGAGGGGAGAGTAGTAAGGGATAGCAACAAACAAGAAAGATAGAGTTAAAATGACCAAAAATATGGAAGTGTCACACTCAGAGATGATTGCAGGGAGCTAAAATCTCAGACAGAGAAATGTGTATCATCAGTTTATTGAGGATTATTGATGACAACTGAGGAATGAAGATGATTAGTGCTGAGCCACATCGGCACTTCCATACTGTGTATTATCTTATCTCTCTGTTTTCAGTATAACTACAACAAAGATAGAAACTTCACCATCGGCTCAATTGGTGTACAGGATATTGACTGTGACTTTGTGGACTTCACTTATGTAAGTTAAAGGAAATGAATATTGTATTGTTTTAATACTGTTCTTTTTAAACTTGAATGTCTGTTTTCTGATAAATGTTGCTCTAATGTGAAATGTTGAAATTAATACCTGAGTTGACCATATTATCTTAATGGCAGAACAGCTTCATGACATGTCCTTGGCTCATGTGCCTAAAACATTATGAAAAATATTTTACATTGAGGCATATTTAGGCATATTAAAATCCGAGAATAGATTAAAACAAGTTTTATGGGATAAGTTCAGTAAATGATAAAATGTGCACCTTATAACCTTTATATAATCTTAAAATCACTGGAGATTTGTAACTGCATCAGAAATTGTTGTACATGTCACTCTTATTTAAGTTTAAAGAGATATTTCTATTTCCAGGTATAGCAGCATAGCATGTTACTAAGGCAAAGTTCTGTAGTAGTAGAGATTCCAATCTTTGGAAGTGAGATTATGAAGTTTGAAGGTCAGTATTTTCACAGATTCATCTGTCTGCTTCCTTAAATATACTTGTCCTTCCTTTTAACATTACGTGTGATTTTACTGAAAGTTGCAAAAGACAAATAGAATCTTGTTTTTAACTTAATTTCCTCCAGTCATAAGGTACTGCGGAGGTAACCAGGGTCTCTCTGGCAGCCCACCGCTGACTTCGAATGATACTGCCTCTAACATGTATGGTCTTCACTCACACCAGAGTAAAGAAAAACACCAGAGCCCTTGGAAAGAATTGCCTGCCAATCTTTTTCTGTTTTTTATAATTAGGATGACATGTGCAATAATTTCTTTTGCAGTTAGATATCTCCAGTGATAATTGCATAATTTTAGCCTATCTAGTAGAAAAAAGAGTGATGAAGAGGCTTGGAACCAGTGATGGTCAGGCTTTTTTTTTGTTTAGGTGAAGATCATCAGCAAAGAACTAGATGCTTACTTGAAGAAGGAAGTCGCGCAGTTCAGAGATATGCTGCGCAATAGTGAGGGTCAGCAATCTGGACAGGTGAGGTGCATGTGTCAAGTAGACCATATGTGTGTTGCAGCCAGCCAAGTTTAAGTTTATGTATGTCTTTCTTTTACTAGATCAAATTATTCATGTGATATGCAAGTTTGGTGCGTGTACTTTCATCAGATGAAAGTAAAGTTCGACCTAGCATTAATGTGGGCTCAGATATATTTGCTTTGAGTAGCAGGGGATCATTCCCATTTATCCACAATTACTAATTACATTTGCCTATATCACTTCTTGTTGTGGGTGTGTAAATGATTTTACTCTCAATATTGGCAACAAAGAAATGTTTAATACCAGATAGTCCTAATTTCCCTCCAAGTTAAAATCTGATCTTCTGGTCTAGCAACATATGCCTCAATCTGACTGACTGTAAGGATAAGGATAACCTTATTTGTCCACAAAGGGAAATTTGCCTTGTTACAGTGTGCATCCTCCCCCNACACACACACACACACAAACACACAGAGAGAGAGAGAGAGGAAGACTGTTACTGTTACAATCACTGCTCTCATGACATATAGAATGTAAAATCGGTAGATCATTCATTTAAACAGTTATGGCACGTTCCAAAACTGTTATTTGATGTATGCAGAGGTGTATGTGAGCATTTAAGCATTGCGGACCTTAATGCACAGAATGTATTAATTAAGAAGTCACTGCTACAATGAAATGTCAGAAATATCAGCCTTAAAATTACTGCCCCCAATTCTGTAAAGGTGGGCTTCTGATGTGAAGAATCTTCATCCCTCTGATTTTATGTCTCTTCTCTGTATGAACTTAACCGTGAGGTAAAGTAATGGCATGGGAAGCACTTTGCCATCACATTTACTGATGAAGATATGGATCAGAAAACACTCTAATGGTTTGAGACAACCCTTTGGCAGAGTAATATTTGAACCATTATATGCCAATTCAGGCATAGTCAGATATTTTCATTTCTGATGAACAAGTTAGCTATGCCATTCTGCCCAGCATTTGACCCGACTAGCAGTACTAAAATGTTTCTGTAATCCAGGAGAGTTTATGACATAACAAAGAGGGAATGCAAGCTCTTGATAAAACATATTTGTGATAAATTGGTTATGATGTGATGTAATGTAGTGCAGCTCTGATGCAGATCCCTTTGCTCTCCTTCCCAGTGAATCACATTCATGACTTTCTCATCATCAGATATCTCTGGAGTTCTACCGCAAGCAAAAGAACAGATGGCTGTTTCAGGCTGACAGTGCCCCATGGGAAGTGTGGAGTATTAAGCTGGATGTAATAAGTCTTCCCAATGAAAATGGTGAGTGGTCTGGCAGGCCATTAGAAACTAATCTTATTTTATACTTTCAATGCAGGCACGTAGAAGATTAGCTATCGTACATTATGGACTTTTTCCTTTACTTGCCCCAGTAACAGAAATTTTGAGTTTGTTCGTATATTGACAAGTAAGGGCTACATTTCTTAAAGACACCTTTGGTTTGCTTGTTTTTGACAGCCGCAAGGTCAGTAATGATAGCTTTTTTTTGCTGTCAGGCCTATTCCTTTTACTTTTCTCTGAATTCCTGCAATGCAGTTGAATATCCTGAAAAAACTTCCACACGTAAATGCCTTTTCTTAATCAATGTGGCTTGAATTTGGCTGATAACGGTAGATTTTTTGTTCCACTTGACTGAAACACTAATAACTGGTGTAATGTCAATTTAAATCGAAAAATAAATCATTTACAGTAACATAATCCTTGGTTGCTTAGTTTATTCTTGGCTTATCAGCAAAAACATAGGAACAACCATCTCAAAACTGAGGTGTCTGTTAAGTTTCAAAATGTCACTGTTTTATAAGCAGTACATAGACACTTGTGTTGCTACAGTGCAATTATGCATGATGGTGTTTACACAATGGATCAACTTTTCAGAATAAGGAGGTTGTCCTTTATAGACAATTCCATTCATGCCTGCTGCTTGGTGTGGCAAGTCTTAGTCAGTTCCCATTGGGACATCAGCAGCTGGTTTTGGAAAAAAGAAGCTGATTTTCTGCACCGAGATATAGTATACATATACAAAGTTCACAACCATTCACAACCACCTTCAGTAGTTGGCCACTTTTGTTTGCTCCTGAGCTACTCAGTCCTGGTCTAGCTGTAATTTGATGATCATTAATTTCATATTTTGACATGACAGAACGTGCAGAATTCAAGTCAAAATTGTCAGAGCAGCTCACAGAGAAGGTGTTTAGCATCATTGATGTTATCAATCGTCATGAGTATCTTCCACGAGTTCCAACACGGGAGGAGGAAGACACAGTGTTTGACACCAGCTTTACAGACATACAGCCTTATTTGTTCAGGGTATGTACTGTGTGAGTTTGCAACCAAATGATTTGTTTATCAGCAGAGGTTCCAGGGTCTTCCACAGTGACAGCATATATAGGAGAAACTGATATAACTTGTGAGAAACATGCTGCAATCAGACCAACCATACTATCAGTCAATGTATTATAACAGTAAAGTGTGCAATAAACACAAGCTTTGTTTGTTTGTTTGTTTGTTTTTATTTAACAAAAGTGTAGAGTTCCTCCAAGAGACCTTAATATATAGAAGCCAGGCGAAAGAATCAGTGGAACACCTAACTGAAAGTTTGCTTTTACTGAAGCTTGAAATGGAGTAGCCCCTGAGTATCAATTTTGGTATCAGAGATCTTATCCAAACAAGACCACTGTCGTTTATAGAAGTTATGTTTATGCTGTAAACTTCATCTCTTATCTAAGATGGGCAAATCACCTGTGCGAAGAAAATAGAAGCTGGCAGAATTTTATCCTTACGAGTTTCATAATTTGGTACTTTGTCAAACATTCTAAGTCAAGCTTTGATTTCATGTAAACAATTCTGTGCTGTAATGGTCTGTTTTCAGATCTCTCATCAGACAACTGGTCCATCTCCAACATCAGTAGGAACAACAATGAGGAAATTTTTACGTGGATCTCTTGCATTGTGATGATTCTCCTCATCTAGGACAGTAGTTAGTGCAATAGCCAGTTCCACAGAAAATGTCTTTGTGCATGGAAACTTGTAGGTGTGAATGAGGATATTTGGCCCAAACATTCCCTAGTCACACCTAGAAGTTTTTGTTGTTTTTTCCACCACATTTCATTACCAGTATCACCTATTTTGTGTCATTCAAATATGCGTAAATTTCAATGTGTTATGTTTTTCACAATCCTGAGTATTGTGTAGAGAAAAATATCGGAAAGTACATATAACATAAAAAGTGCTCAAGACTCCCAGGAATGAGTACTTTGTATTTTACATTGACCTGTTCATTCAAATAAGTTTAATTTGGTCCATTTATTGTCAAATTTTTTGCCTACAAGAGGAATATATTTTAAACTTGACTATTCATTGTGAATACTCTCAGATCTGCCATAGACATATCACTGTTGTATGCTGCACCTTTGCAATAGATGTGAGGGCATATCAAGGCAATGAGGCTCTTTTAGATATTTTGTTAAAGAATTGGTCTCAGTGTAGAGTAGGAACTACAACAGGTTTGCCATAATTATTAAATTCAACATTGTTGCATTTTCATAATTATTTGACAAGAGAGGGTTGCATTTGCACACAGCCCATTGTTTTATCCATCAATTAGTATGCATAAATTTGGCGGTGTGTCTGCTTGTCCATTTTTTTTATGAAATTTTTTTGACTTCTTGGCTGGATCTTTGTTCCTAACCAGTAGCATATATCCTTCGGATAGTCCCAGGATATTGCCCATCAACCATGCATAAATCTAAATCTTAAAGCATATTGGCACTGCCAGACACTGGCATGGCACACTTCCTTCATGGATAATATGCCAGGACTTTCCCACCTAGTGCTTGGTTTAAGGTTAGAAACAGCCAGAAAAGAGGAAGCACACATGAGAGAGTTCTTAGACAATGATAATGTCTAGGGATTGTCCCAAGGTTGCTTTTTCTTCATTAACCCTAATAGTGGCAATCGCCGATTAAATCGGCGATAAACCATGTGAGCAAGTGGCAACGCCGATTGGATCGGCTATATCGCCGTCCCATTTTTTTTTTAGTTATTTTCCCTAGTCCCTTGACCTTTATTTGGACTAGAAGTGATGTTCTTACATTGGAGAGCTCGTCTAAGCTTGTTTTCTTCGCTGGAGCAACATTTTTGTGACACTGACATTTCAGTTGATTTCGTATTTTTTTTTTTTGTTACAAAGAAATGACCACAGAAAAAATATACGTCAAAATATATAAGCAAAACTATACATTTTTGGAAAGATAATAGATTTGTGCACAAGATCGTTGTGTTAAAACTGCAAATACTCTAAAAATGTTTGGATTTCTGTGCACCTCCTGAAAATAATTTTTTGCGTCACCAGCGGCCATTTTTATTTTTCAAAGATGTGACCCAAAAAATATAATCTATGTTTTCATAAATTGTTTCTTCAAGTTGTCTGTCCAATTACCTTTCCAATGATATATAGTTTTGTACCTTTATAACTAAAATTGAATTTTTAATGAATTTTTTACTACCACCCATCATTTTGAGCAAAATATACCTTGCCACTTATGAAAAAACTCCTGCCACTACTAGGGTTAACCCTATCCCTAACTCTAAACCAAGCACCAGACGGGAGAGTCCCAGAATTTTATCCACAAAATTTACAAGACTTCCACATTCAGTTCGTGTTTAGGGCAGTGCTATGTGCAAAACCGGGTTAATCTGTCATTTTTTACTTTGTCAAAACTATTAGATACAGCAGATGTATCATTTACTGCATTATTTTTTTCTCTTTTCTTGGCAGCTCTATTGTGTTGGTGCATACCATAAAATAACTTCTTTTGTACTTAAGGCTTTCTTTTGATATGTGGGAAACAGATTTAAGGAATTGTTTTATTAAATGTAGAAAGAAATTAATACCAAATGCTTGTGATTTTAAATTTCTGTCTTTCTAACATTATAAATTACTATAAGTTTTACACTTTGCTTCTTCTGAAAATATTTCTGAAAACATCAGGCAGTTGGTGCCAAAACAGAACTGTGATTGTATGATACTACAGAGAAGTGACTTTAATTTTATGAAGACATATGATTTTAAACAATTCCATTCTTAGTGCAATCATTTTTGTTGTGTCACTTCACAGGTAACCAATTATTTCCATTGGAAGGTGGTTGTTATTTGACTGACTTGCTACTGTGCGGAATGATTGATCTTGTGAGATAATGTGGAATACCTGAAACACCTCATTGTGAGATAATATGGAACACATGACACACTTTTTTGTGAGATAATGTGGTACACATAAAACACACTGTTGTGAGTTTCATGTGTACAACATTATCTCACAACACTTTATTATTGTGAGTTTCATGTGTACAACATTATCTCACAACACTTTATGTGAGTTTCATGTGTACCACATTATCTCACAACACTTTATTGTAAGATAATGTGGCATACATGAAACATCAAATTGTGAGGGAGTCCCAAGTATGCATGACCTATCCTTAATCCTCTGAACTCTGATGTACTGTCCCTGAGCTCCTTAGAGATCTGGCTTGTCATCTCTAGTAATCCTTTCCATACTAACTCTTAATTTTCTAAGCCTTCAAATGACCAACAACTAGGAAATAATTTCTCAAGAATTCTAATTCAATATTTTTAAACAGTCATAATTAATTAAACTTTAAAGTTGATGTGCTGATAATATGACGACATGTAAAATGTGTGCGCCTAAAATCATGTGTGAGTGTGCACACTCCGTTCAATGAGTAAAAGCTTGTAAATGCACAGGTTTATGGGTGATGGATTAGACCAGAAGAGTCCACCAGTTGTTTTTTTCACTTGCACTCTTCTCTATATATATTACTATCAAAGCAATGCTTTCATAAAGCATTCATGATTTGAGCAATTGATACGAGTACTGACTGTGAATAATGTCATATTTCCCCCAAACAGTGCTTTGGACATATAGCTTAAGGGGGGGGGCGCCACCTGAAATCGTCGATTTGGGCTAAAAATGCCGAAATTGGGTTATTGCTATTTTTAGATACTTTGACATCTTGTGAATCGAAAGCATTGATGGTCGCATGTGAAAGAATCCATTTTACCTCTCAAAAATGCATTTCATTAGGGT
>JAWQUT010001240.1:0-12186 GCA_033807755.1 Ellobium chinense | reverse complement strand
GGGGGGGGGGGGGGGGGGGGCACTCACAAGCAACCGATGATCCCCCTCCCTGCGGATCCGTCAATGTTGTGATAAATTTAATTCATTGTGCATGCAGCTGAAGAGGGTAATCATTTGAACATTTGCTCATACCACCTGGTGTGGTGTCTTATCTTTTGTGATAAAAATCATTTCAATTCCGTGAACGTATAATTTAAATTATTTAAGACTGTTGAAAAGAAGAGGCTGTCCAATTTTTCCCTCCTCCTGGAGATCTGCACTCTGTACCTAATAAACCAATCAGACAGCTTTCAAGAAAAAAAACAAACAACTACCCCCAACAGCCATACAATTCTTATTTATAGTGAATGATGACATCGACTGCAGGATGATTAACCCACTGCTATTAACATTCACACTCAAAATCCGACTCCTCAAGAATCTAATGAGGTTTAAAGAAATGAAACAAAAGTATTTAGAGTACTACGTAAAACGTAAAATTCCAACGAATGAAGCGTTATATACTGACAGTGCGCATTAACTTCTGCCTGTAAAGAGAGGCTGGAGAGTGGCTACTGTATCATGATAATCGCAACTCCAAAGAACATATCATTAATTTACGAAAAATTACTTGCCCTCCTCCCCCTCCCCGCCTCCCCCGCAACCTCCCCTTGATTCGGATAAACTGAGTTCTGTTGTAGGCCTAATACTTACTGCACACAGCGAGTAACATGAGCCCATGGTTTATCACAGATAAACATTCACTATAAATAATATATTCACACCACTCCCGAGTTCTCGCTGGGAAAAAAATGGTGAGTAAATTACCCCGACTATCAGGCTCACCCGAGTCTGGCCAGGCACACGGTGTATTAATAGCCAGTCATAACACAAGGAGAGAGCAGGGTATGGCACATAAAAGCGTGCAATAGAAAAAGAGGGAGAAAATGGGAGGGTGTGGGTCATGGACACTAGATGCTGTAAACATGTCAGAAGTGAGGAAACTTACAACTTCATTTCCTCAATCTTTTGCGGTCTCTCCGCAAATAAAAACAAACAACTTAAAACGTGAAAGTTTCCCGAACTTGATAAGTAACGTTTCCTACATGTATGATACATGTGTTATTAGTCAACTTTCTGTTGTGAATTCGGTAACCATTATTAGGCAAAAATACATAATGCCTGTTTTTCCCTGGCTGTGCAGTGTGAACGATGTCATCATGAGGACAAGAAATAAATCTAGTCTCTACGAGCGTACTTGCGATGTTTTCACTTTGTCGTATGAGTTGAAGGGACAGGCTTCACGTTGTGCGATATTCCTCCCCTCCTCTTTCCATTATAAGCTTTCAAAAAGAACAAATCTGGATCTCCGGATGCTAACAAAATCAAAACGGTCTACAGATTATAATCTTGGATATTCCTGAAAGACCGCTTGTGATAAAGGAAATACAGAAACTCACTTCCAGAAAGAGCGCGCTTCTATTCGGTTTGCCACATAAATATTAGTTTATTAGGAAGTATCAACGCAAGAGGAAACATTCGCTGGATGTTTGATAACGCAACCAATCTTAATACTTTCCTTTTATCTACATATCTACTGCCAACACAGGCCGCTGGAAAATACTTTTCGAAATGTCGAACAGTAGAAGTAGAATCAGACTTAAGTGCCCACCAATATATCTGGAACGCACGACATGAAGTATAAAATCAGGTTTTGTAGGTCCCTGTTCTCCTCTATTTCATCTAAGACTACAATACTGACCGCATTCTCGAATATTATGTCACAAGTACATTCCATGTAATAATTATGTCACAGCACACTGGTGGTATTTAAAAGAATGCAACCCAAAATAGTCAGCACGGCAAATTAAGCGTACGTATTAGTATACGTATTTTCCCGATGCTCTGCATCAAGACTTATTTTTTCAGGCTATGTTCAAAAGTCGCCTAAAGGGACATCGCATTTCGATCTATGGATTTAAAAAAAAAAAAAACACGAAAGATCAACCAAACCAATCATAGTTCGTAGGATACATCTATAATTGTGTGCAGATGTACGGCCAAATAAAAGGCCCGGAGAAACCACGTCCAGGCAGTATTTTTATGTAGATGTGGACAATATGATATCGTTCCATCTGCCAACAGATTTCACGCAAGCGGGCATATTGTGAAATGGACTGCAAAATTAACGATTTACAGGCCACATCCGTCGTCATACAGCTTTCAACTTACCTCGCGCAATGTACTCCACGCAGAAATATTGTAGTAAGTCTAGAACGGGGAAGATCGAGCCTACACAACAGAGCTTGAATATGTCCAGCGAGTGATAAAAACTCACCGATACCAACATGCAATAGTGTAGAAATAATGTATAATATGTACACGTATATGCCACGCGGTCTTGCCTGTTGGCCAAAGCTGAGACTATGATATTATGTCGTTACGGAACTGTCTCACATAAAAAGTGGTGGCATAGGCAAGAAAGAGTGGGTAGAAGTAGATAGATCAGATAAGACGTAACTGTCGAAGTTCCGATAGTAAATGTGGAGATCTTACAGCAATAAAATAAACTCCAGCAATACAGCCAGGACCTATGGTTTGAAAAGTTCGTAAACGGTTGAAGATATTGCAGGCTTCTTGGGCGGAACAGAGCGGTCTCCAGTCAGCTGATAATTTGCTTTTTCCATGTATGGCAACTTGTCTCTCCTAAAGGTTAGCCTGATCTGTCAAAACTAAGATTTATTCAAATACAAACTCTTCCAATTGTCATTATACAATATTCTAAAGCCAAAATAGACATAATTTATAGACATAATATATTTTCTTTACATCAGAGTAGGCACCCGTATATATATATACAAGAAATAATATTAGTTTAAAATGGCCAAACATTTTCAAACGGCCATATCCAAAGAGTGGCCTTTAGGCGACAAGATATTTTATCATACAACGGACGGAAAGTTATAGAGATAGAGAACATCCATTTCACTCGCAAAGAGACAGACAGACGCACCACTGCTCCTCAACAAAAACAGATTATCTGTGACTTTGGCCCAAAATTTATTGTTCTAATATTCTGAGCCCAGTAGACTGTATCTGGGTGACAATAAGTCAAAACATCAAAGTTTGCATACTCTCTCTCTCTCTCTCTCTCTCTCTCTCTCTCTCTCTCTCTCTTCTCTCTCTCTCTCTCTCTCTCTCTCTCTCTCTCTCTCTCTCTCTCTCTCTTAAAACGATTTACAATGTTCTGCAGTTGTAGATACACTGTTAACAGAGTCAGAGTACATGTGCTTGCAACCTGTCAAAGACAATATTTTATACAGGATAGAAAGGTAACATCAATGGAATGATCTCTTATATCGTAGGGGTGATAATGCTCTGACAACAGGAACGTGTTGGGAGAATGTAGCAGTTGTGTTCTATTTTGGTGCGTTTGAAGTCTGAAGTGCCTTAATCATTAAGTGGCTACCCTTGAGTATTTTTACTCTGCCCAAGTCTACACGTTGAGAGATCAGTAGGCGTGTCGAGGAAATGCCAATCCCTACCCTGCACGTGCTTTTCAGCAACCACGGGAATGTCATCATTGTCATGGAGGTGGTGCCTAGAGTGGTTATATTTAGTAATAGCTGAGCGCACAGATTGATTTCGTCACTTATGAACTTAGTAACAGTAATACATTAAATCTTTAATTTTGGAATAAATACTCACGTTTGGCGGAGAGCCTGTTTTACTGGACTTTAATCCCCCCCTTAGCCTGCCAGTCGGTTGAATCAAAAGGGCAAGGGCCTGATCAGGCGTATCTAATGCCTACACAATGTGCCTGCATTCCGCACAGCGGAATGCTATAATTATGTCGCGGGAAATAATGGTTAAGAATAATGGAGTGACAGCAACGTCGCTAGTAACAGGAGCATCATCGTTCCGGGCTAATCAAGCTAAAGGTTAGTCAGCTTTGCTCTTTGAACAAAAGGTTAACACATGCTCTCATAAACTGAACACTGCCCATACCCCTGGCCAACTTGAAAGATTCCATCTCCATCTGCACGTATTCTCCCGGCTAGTTTTGGGACACCTACTTCCTTACTGACCATAAATGTTCAACTTATAAGCCTTATATTTGCATTTTCCAGCCCAACCATGTTCATATTGTTGAGCTCATGTTGAAGGTCGATACTCGATCTCAGAATATCTCGCGCTCGTGAAAAACAAGTACCCCAACAGCCCCTCCTTCCCCCCCTCTCTCTCTCTCTCTCTCTCTNTCTCTCTCTCTCTCTCTCTCTCTCTCTCTCTCTCTCTCTCTCTCTCTCTCTCTCTCTCTCTCTCTTTGTTGCATGTACACACACATACCTAGTAAAAGTCGGATAATTCGGTTGTTGTCGAATGGTAATGCGCATCATGCACCCTCTTCCTTGCCCTCCCCAATTTTCCCTCGATCTTTCATCTCCTCTGCACTAGTTAAGAGTATCTTTCGAGGTCAGTGACTCAGTGATACAGAGAGTGACTCAGACATCTTCTCCCACGAAATTTGAAACAACTTACCACTTAATGACAGTTTGGTAGGACCACACTCAATAATGGCATACGACAGGCATATTTTAAACAAACTTGTAGTTCGATCGCAAATCAGCCCCCGACAGCCATAATATCAAAGACAAGATTTGGTACATTGGTTTCTAACAGTAACAGGATGATCTTTAGGCTACATTCTTCGGGCCTTCTTCAACAGTTAGTCCACTGACATTTGCAGCGCCCGGTAGCTTATGCTTCGGTATATCATGATCAAAATTCTCTATCTGGTAACAGGGGTTGTTTCTGCGGCTACGTCTCGTGGCAGCGCGCACTGTTAATGTTAACCATCCAGTTCATTCTGAAATTGACGCTGACATGAGAGACAACACGGTCCCTACTCTTTCCTCTTTCAATTTTATCCCCATCGAGAAATTTTAGCCCGCTTCCTGCAATCCCTGACGAATAGAACGTTTTCACCATCTACATTTATTTATGTAACCTATTTATGGTTGTAAGCTACTTGATACTAATAAAAGTTAGTCTGACTGTAAATAAAAAGTAATTATTCCTACTTACATCAAAAGAATACTGCACGTAGAAAGTAGATCGGGACATAATGTTATTAACGGATCAGCTTGATACTGAAGAAGCGAGTGTTCCTGGGTAAGGGCAAGATAATGTTCAGCCCCTTGTCTAATAACAGTGTCACAGTCACAGTGGGTCGACTTCCTCTGCTAAATCTTCTAACTAGTTCACTAGATTGTGGTAATGTTACTGACAGTCCTCTAAATTAAACAGCCCGTCGTTGACTTCACTGCCCAACTACCGTGAAAACGCAGTTAGGTCAAAGACTGAGTGACCTAAAATGTCGGCCCGCTTCACAATGTAAATAATCTGAGGGACTGAAGAGAGGTGGAATGGTGGTCTAGGCAGTATTGAGAGTAGCGGACAAGGATATTATGACCCAAGGGCGAAGTAGAATTTGGGGCCCTCCCTTCCCATTCCATTCAGCACTTTTCTCTTCCCTTGACCTCTCTCTCTCTCTCTCTCTCTCTCTCTCTCTCTCTCTCTCTCTCTCTCTCTCTGTCTTCTTCGGCTCTGAAATCGCACCATCTCGCTTGCCCAAGGTTACGCTTAGCATCTGTGCCGAAGTAATCTTACATCAGTTGAACTAAGATTTAACACTGTGAAGAATGGGAATCAAAGGGGGGAAAAAACATAAAATCGTGCGAGTAAGAACACAGAAAGAGAAAGAAGAGGAAGTGAGCTTAAAAGCCTCTCAGTCATTCTCTTGAGTGCTCGAAATGCTGCTCTTCGCTCTTTTCACTATGTTAACCGCGCCTACTGAATTCTGGGCTGATGCCAGACAATGAGATGCTAAGCATTTGTCGTCACAGGGAGGAGACCTGACATTTGGTGGAGATCATGAGTGCCTTGGTACATTTGATTACAAACACGCCAAAGAGCATCGCTGGATCATGCATGTAGTCTAGGAGTTGAATGTGAGATCTTTCACTGTTCAGCTATGGCATTCCAATACCGACAACAGTCTAGCGCCCCTCCCTCGCCAGCACCCCCCCCCCTCCCACCACACACACTTCTAGTTAACATAGCGAAGCGGAAACTATCTTTAGCAGCCCCTTCCACTTTCAAGCTTCGTGGCGTCGCCAGTTGTGTCTATTTCGGTATTGCCACACTGGTCATATAGTTTTCGCTTAAAGCGATAGTAATTTTTTCCCTACATTTCCCTAAACACGATGTAGCAGCTTTAGTGGCCTAAAATCCCATGATTTTACTGTTAAAAACTAGGTATTTTAAAATCACATTTCACGATTTTTCCCAACAACTTACGAAGGCCGACCCCCACCCCACCCAAAACAAAAACTAGGGGAAAATGGCTTTCGTAAACACCGAGAAGAAAGACTACGAATGGCAACACTGGTTTGTTCGCTCTGTTGGTTTTGCATAATCAGTATCCATTGGACGTGTATAGGAAACAGAACTTTGATCCTTGACCGGGTTCGAAGGCAAAGGGGATCCAGAATTTATGATGTTATGGGCTTCATTGTGTGAAGTGAAGTCTAGTTGGTGATAAGTGCAGTCAGACATGATGATTATGTCTTCTGCAGAGGTTGTATTGATTATCCTGCATAATGTAACCGGGTGGCAAGGTAAGGAGAGGAATGAGAGTTCTATATCTTACTCAGTAAGTGCCTTGACAGACGAGCTACAATCGTCGCGCAGTAAATTCTGCGCAGAAAGTGTCGCTACTTTTGTGACGGGCGACATTTAACTCTACAGCTCAGTTCAACATGGACGATCGGAGAGTCAGGGTGGCTTTGGTCATGGTGAGTGTCGCGGCGTACCAGAATGTGGGCGACACACATCTGCCACGCCAGGACTGAAACTACTGCCTGTCGCTCGTGTGACCGCACCCATTTGCCACAGTGTATCTCCAGACTGCGCAGTAATTCCTGCTGCGTATTTTACATCTCGTCTGTTAAGGGCCTAAGGGAGAGGAATTGAGCGCAGTCTGATAATTACGTTTTCAGATGTTACTTATTATTCTAGGCAAGTGTGTCACCAGTAATTTTACAAAATTACCGCGAAGGATCGATTTTGAAAAGATAGGCCGAAAAATAAAACTAACAACGGGAATTGAACCCAGGGTCTCTCAGCTTGAAAGTCTGAACGTGCTATCACAACACCACAGGGACGCTTACTTCATAGCATTTAAATACACTGTACCTACCGCCTGAATCGGTCCCTAACTTTCACGCGTGAGCCAAGTATTCACCCGTGATCCTGACACATACACCCGACAGCAGCTCACATTGACATGTAAGCTTACTTTATGTAGTGAGCCTGAGTAGTCCTGTTTACAATTGCCTGATCATGATGAATTTCGTTAATTCTTTTGACGAATAAGCTTGTAATCCATGAATTAATTCATATGCAAACTTTGGTTTCATTACGTTTAGAATTTGAGCCAATTCAGATGACAGTACTGACATTCATATTCAAACTGCGGAAAAAAATCAACAACGTAATTTATTAGGAATTTGATCTTTTCGATTCCCTGTCAGCGACCAGTTTGTATTCGGTTTCCGTTCATGTGGAATACGATTATAATGGTCTACATCAGAATGGACAATTTATGTTTTGTGATCGCGAAATCACGAGGTTCCACTGAATTCGTCGCAGCGAGATGATGTTGACGTACAGATGTTTGTCATTTACTACAGTGCGTCAGCCACGCTGGCAAATTTTTTTTTGGTCATTTCAATTATTCGACAACGGGTATCGCCTCAGATTTCAGAGCTTGCTTGTATATTTTCCCCGACTCGCCTAACAAACTACGAATGTAACATTTCTGAAATAACTCTATTGATTTCTTAACTTATTGAAGTTTTAAATAGGGATAGATCCACTGCTATGGCTTGACCAGCTTAGATTTATAGACAACAACGGCGATGACAAAGCCTTGAGTTTGACAAATTTGTCAGACTGTGCTTCTTGCAAGGAGGCAACTTCAGGAATCGTATAAACTTACAGTAGAAGATGTCGGCCGGCTTTCTTAGTGTCAGAAATTATATGATGAACTGTTGATAAATAATGCGATAAAAGTTACGCGCAGAATAACCGAAGAGTACTCACGGCGTAAAAAAAATGAATAGAGCAGCAGATCGGTCCCGTGCATGAAGTAGACTAGTCCACGTGAGGCCCACATCACTATCATCCATGCAGTAAAGAAACATTCAGTGCTAGTGAACTATCGCTTACCTTTGATCTTGTCATGGCTAATCTATGAGAATTTTTTGCATACAATTTGGAAGAAACTGATGATGAATTACCGACTGAATAGGATGTTTGCGTTTTATACCCTTCCATCAGCACGCAGCGTAGAACTACGTCAGTAACGTAACGTCTGGGAAGCCCATAAATGCACTCTTCGTATTAGTCGTTATATTTAGCTGCAGGGTTTTCCTGCTTCTAACCGGTGAAATCAGGACGGATGAGAGAGTTCACAATAACTTGTAACACGTCACCGCCTTTACACTTCAGTCACCGGAAAGAAGTTTTAATGGAAGTAGGTAAACTTCAGTGGGGGTTTCCGGTTTTATGTATCATACATGGCGTGACTTATCTCGCCTTGTTCTCTTGTCACACAATCGTGTAGGGAGTAAGAGGGAGAGTGTGGGGATCCTTGAGCGAAACAAACGTCTACTGTGAGGGGAATGGGAGAGGAGGTTGAGGAAGAGTAAGACACCATAAGGCACACGGTAAATTTATGAATGCATCTGATCCTGTTGTTGTATTCAAACGGGTCTCACAGGCCTCCTATAGACATTAGCGGTAGGAGGGAGAGATGTGGGAGAAAGCCAAGGCCAGGCGAGGGGATGCAGTTTCAGGCCAGGGTCAGACATGATGATTATGTCTTCTGTAGAGGTTGTCATTATTATCCCGCATAATGTAGCCGAGTGGCAAGGTATATCATAGAAGGGAAATGGAAATGGAGAGAGAAAGTGGAGCTAAAGTGCGACGTTGATAAAAGTAGGGGAAGGAAAAGAACAATGAAAGTGTACTTTATGTTATTGTTGGATTGGGGAAGGCGTGGGCTTTTTCAGAGGCGAGGAGAAGGGGTACTAAAGTTAACCTCGCCCCTGGACGCAAGTTCCGCCACTGCATATGAACTCTATAATTGTAGCAACTTATCGAATCCATGCGGGAATTCCTCATGGGCAAAAGAATGGTGTCATAACATGGATTGAACTGAAAGGGAATCTATGTATAATGGGATTTATGCGGATATACATGAATAAACATGGATCCTGTTTAAATTTAGATAGGCAGGTCATCCTAGCATCATGCTAGACGCATTCGGGCTGGCTGATTAATATAGGAATACCCATCAGGACCCACGTGGATACTGTGTTATCTACTGTGTTACTGGGATAGTACATGTTAAAACAAAATGCATGGCAAATGCTTAGCTAAGTCACGACCTTCCGCTCCGTTGCGGCCCTGTTTCACCTTCGTTCATGGATAGCCGCCCATATCTCAAGTGTACGGCTCATAACCCACACTTGAATGCGCATTATGTATGAACACTCTGCTCGTGGGAACTTGAACTGCTCCTAAGTTATGAATGGAAATGTGACTCATATTTTATTTCCCAGTAGCAAAGCAAAATAGTGAGGTTTTCTTTCTCTTGAATTCCCACACTCTCACACCACCACTTGTCGCTTGAGCACAGAAAGCTGGAAATACAATAAACAATAACGGTTAAACCGAAAGTTCCGCGAAAACTTAAAGAAACAAGAAACCCGGTTTATTTTCATCTTTGTGTTTTTTTCCCTTTCCATTTTTCATTCAGTCTGAATTGTTGTATTTGTTGTTATGCTGTTGGCTTCTGCCGAAATAAACAATCTGAATGTGAAGCTCTTGTTAGGCTTCTTTGTCTAAACCGAAACTCTGTTTAAAACGAACATGAGTCACTGGTCCCGTGGATTTCCCTTTTATTGTTGTCCACTATATTTCCAGTTTATTTTTCGTCTGTATTTCTTTTACCGCAAAAAAAAAAAAAAAATGGCTGGGACTAAATTGTTGTTCCGAGCATACTGTGCTGAAAGAGTTGGCTATCTAGATTTAATTCAGTACCAAATGTGGAAAAAATCGCAATTAATAACAACAGCTGCCGCGTCGTAGTTACCAACATCTTTTGTCTGGTAATAGTTATCAACGCCGATCGCCGCTGTAGTCGTTACTGTTAGCATCATTGAATTCCTGCCCCCATTTCATCATATTCACCTCCTCCATTATCGTCATCATCACCATCACTATTATCACTATCATCATCATTAAAACTAAATATGATTCTGCCCAATGACACAAAACTTTCTGAAAATTATATAATGAATTTATTAACAAAATGGTCAACGTTTCGTGTTCGACACTTTTTCAAGACTGACAATGCAAGTTAAAGACATACAAAGAAAGGCAAGCGAATACATATCGGAGAGCCAGAAATAGAAATAGAAATAGAGCAACTGAAAGGGATTGAGATATATTCATTGAGTTATTTAAAGCAACGGTATACATAAACATACAGACAAAATCACACTATCACAAACCCGTGTACCTGCATAAATACTCACTTACTCACACACACACACACACACACACACACACACACACACACACACACACACACACACACACACACACACACACACACACACACACATACACACACACACACACACACACAAACACACACACACACACACACACACACACACACACACACACACACACACACACACACACACATATATATATACGCACACACACAACACTTACTTACATACACACATGTACTTATACACTCCCACATACCCACGTGAGCGGGCGCAAACACACTCACAACTATCCTCTTATGCACACACTTGGACATCGCATACACATATCCACATGTACCTGCTACTCTGCATTGGTCCATAATAATATGAATGTCCTCGGAGCAGGAGTTTCAGGTCAGGGGGGAGCATGGATACCAATCTCCATTACTAAGAATAATTGTAAACAGAGACTGTGCCCCCACGCCCCGAGCGGAGACGCCTGCTCTAAGATAATTAATGTACAAGAAACGTTCCATCCCTCACCCCCACCATATACACCGGGTTACATAATTATATAGAGACACCTTTTTATCATCATCATCATCATCATCATCATCATCATCATCATCTTCATTTATTTCACACAAAATAAATATATAACAGCGTCTACCAGTGTCCTACTATACAATTTTATTTAAATTACTAAAAGAAGCACACAATTAGAAAAAGTCAAATTTTCGGAATTAAAAATTCCTTCATCAGGAATAATAATAATAATGATAAGGAAGAAGAAGACATCTTCATCATCATCATCATTTAAGAATTTTAGACTTACGAACCTTAGAACAGACATCAAACTTTGTTTTCACAGAAATATAAGGTCGACTGAATGTCGCAAAGTTTCAACCTAAAAAGGTCTTCAGGCGTATTGTTATTCTAACACATTGAAATGATCAAACTACCTAATGGTAAGAATGACGAATAAAATAAGAATGTAATCATTTTAAATTTAAGAACTATTAGAACATCATTATCATTTTATGCTAGGGATGACATTCATGGTCATCGTCATTCTCATCATCAAATGGCCCGATCATAAAAAAAAAGCAATAAAAGCAACAACAACAACAACAACAAAAAAAAACAACAACGTCATTATGATGATGATTATTATCTTTATTCGAAAGAAGTTAAGAACCCTCTCTAGTCTGAGCATAATCTGAGCATAAACCAGTCGGCATAATCTTCATCATCATCATTTCGCTGTTAGCATCATCATCATTATCATAAACAACAAAATAAGATCTTTTGCAAGGAATGGTTATTATCACAGTCACTATTACCGTGTACATAAGGATGCAAAACATAAAGATGTTGAAAATATCAACCGTTATTTTACTCTGAAAGAAATATGTTTCACAATGCCACAATTTTGTATAATACATTTATCATTTATGATAATTCATACATATACAACTGCGCACACTATAGGTGCATAAAATTACGATATTATCACAAGCTAAATCTATAATACAATCATTGTCAGCCTCAGCAGATAGCGTCATGCCCCCCCCCC